>QJPP01000741.1:0-251437 GCA_003996215.1 Jaltomata sinuosa | reverse complement strand
GAAGATGAGTTGCCTCCTGAAGGCTTGGGGCATAATAGAGCATTGAACATTACCGTCAAGTGCAGAGATAAGTTTGTTTCTAAATCTTTGATTGATAATGGATCAGCTGTTAACATTTATCCTTTCACTACCCTTCGGGCCTTGGGAATTGACATTGGAAAAGTTCGTGAAAGTCATGTGAGGGTTAGAGGCTTTGATGGGACCCAAAGAGGAGTCATGGGAGAAATTGACTTGGCGCTACAAATTGGACCTGTGGAGTTCACGGTGGAATTCCAAGTGTTGGAAATATCTGCTAGCTACAATTTGTTACTGGGAAGGCCATGGATTCATATGGCTGGTGCAGTTCCTTCTACCCTGCATCAGACTTTGAAATTTGTTTGGGATTATCATGAAGTTGTGATTCATGGAGAGTGCAATAATTTGATCTACCACGAAAACTCAGTTCCTGTTATTGAGCGCATGGAAAAGCTAGATGGATCTGCTTTTCATGTTACAGAAATTATGTGTACTACTCAAGTTAAAAGGGTAAAATTGCCACGTGTGCTTATTATGGTGGCTTGGGAAATGTTGAAGAATGGTTTTATGCCTGGTCGAGGTCTTGGAGTGAACTTAGATGGAATAGTGGAGCCAATTCAACTGCGTGGTCAGAAGGATACTTTTGGTCTTGGATACGTGCCTGCTCTTAATGAAGTCTCATCGGCTAGTCTTAAAAGAAAAGGTGACATTCCCTTGCCAAAGCCTATCCCACTCTTGGATCAGTAATTTTCCAAGGCGATTGTTGCTCAGGTATCCGAGGAAGCTGTTGAAGACGACCTCGTGGAAGGACTCCAAAACCTGTTCATTACTGAGGAAGAAGCTGAATGCAATGTGATTCTGGAGGATTGCACCGAGACCCCAACCATCTGGGATGCTGAACCTGGAGCTGCTTTGAACAATTGGACTTGTACCCCATCCCCGGTTCTCCGGGAGTCCTGGTAGATGATTGTATTAATATTAATGAACGACCCGATTCAAAATTGAGGCCTGAATCGTGTTTATAAACTTAATATGTTTTGCCTCCCTTTTTGAAAGCTTAAATGCCAAATCCAAACTATGGTTTTTCTATTTATTAAAATATTTCAACCTTGTCTCCATTAATTAATTTGTCCTTTCTCTTTTTCAGCAAGCAAACTAACAAATCTGCCAATACTCTAAATGTGACATGTAATGAAACAAGCGAACAAATTCCAAATAGCGAACAAGACTTTGAAGAATATGAAGAGGATATGCAGCCTGAAGAGTTGACTGAAGAATTGGAACACTTTGAGAATAAGGCAAAGCCAAATCTGGATGAAACTGAGACGATAAACTTGGGAGATTCAGAATTGGTGAGGGAAACAAGAATCAGCGTCCATTTGACTCCATCCCAAATGAAAGAATTGATTGATCTTTTGAGACAATACATAGACGTGTTCGCATGGTCATATGATGATATGCCGGGTCTGAGTACAGACATTGTTTCACATAGGTTGCCAATTGATCCATCTTGTCCTCCGATAAAGCAAAAGCCAAGAAAGATCAAGCCTGATTTGAGTTTGAAAGTTAAGGAAGAAGTCTCCAAGCAATTTGATGCCAATGTCATTCGAGTCACAAAATATCCCACTTGGTTAGCCAATATAGTATCGGTGCCAAAAAAAGACGGGAAAATCATAGTATGTGTGGATTATCGGGATCTCAACAAGGCTAGCCCGAAGGATGATTTCCCTCTCCCAAACATTCACATTCTTATCGATAATTGTGCAAAGCACGAGTTGCAGTCATTTGTTGATTGCTTCGCAGGCTACCACCAGATCTTGATGGACGAGGAAGACGCTGAGAAAACAGCATTCATCACGCCCTGGGGAATATATTGTTATCGGGTAATGCCTTTTGGACTCAAGAATGCGGGAGCTACATACATGAGAGCTATGACTACCATTTTCCATGACATGATCCATAAAGAGATTGAAGTCTATGTGGATGATGTCATTATCAAGTCACGGAAGAGCTCGGATCACTTGACAGATTTGAAGAAGTTCTTTGACAGATTGAGAAGATACAATCTGAAACTAAATCCTGCTAAATGTGCATTCGGTGTCCCTGCCGGGAAGTTGCTAGGTTTCATTGTGAGTAGGAAAGGCATAGAATTGGATCCTTAAAAAATAAAGGCTATTCAAGACTTGCCTCCTCCTAAAAATCGGAAGGATGTGATGAGTTTCCTTGGTAGGCTCAATTACATTAGTCGGTTTATTGCACAATCTACTGTGATTTGTGAACCGATATTCAAACTGCTGAGGAAAGATGCTGCTACCAAATGGACGGAAGATTGCCAACAAGCTTTTGATAAAATCAAAGAGTATCTGTCCAGTCCGCCTGTCTTGGTGCCCCCAGAACCTGGAAGACCATTGCTGCTATATTTATCTGTATCTGACAATGCATTTGGATGCGTATTGGGACAACATGATGAAACTGGAAAGAAGGAGCAGGCTATATACTACTTGAGCAAGAAGTTCACGCCCTATGAAGCCCGATATACTTTGTTGGAACGCACTTGTTGTGCCTTAACTTGGGTTGCACAAAAGTTGAGGCATTACTTGTGTGCATATACCACTTTTCTCCTCTCAAGGATGGATCAGCTCAAGTACATCTTTCAGAAGCCCATGCCCACCGGAAAGCTAGCGAAATGGCAAATTTTGCTAAGTGAGTTCGACATTATTTATGTTACTCAAAAGGCAGTCAAGGGACAAGCGTTAGCTGATCATCTTGCTGAAAACCCTGTAGATGAAGAGTACAAGCCTCTTAAAACTTACTTCCCGGATGAAGAGGTTTTGTTTATTGGGGAGGACATTTCAGAAGATTATCCAGGATGGAGAATATTCTTTGATGGGGCTGCGAACTTCAAAGGAGTCGGTGTTGGGGCTGTGCTAGTTTCAGAATCAGGCCAACATTATCCAATCTCGGCAAAGCTCAGGTTTCCATGTACCAATAATATGGCAGAATATGAAGCTTGTATTCTGGGACTTAGATTGGCCGTTGATATGAACATACAAGAATTATTGGTTATGGGGGACTCAGATTTAGTGATTCATCAAGTACAAGGTGAATGGAATGTCAAGAATGCGAAGTTAATCCCATATCTGGAGTGCGTGAAAGAGTTGCGAAAAAAGTTCATCAAGATTGAATTCAAACATGTCCCAAGAGCTCAAAACGAGTTCGCAGATGCATTGGCAACCCTGTCTTCTATGATTCAACATCCCGATAAGAACCACATAGATCCTATCAAGGTGAATGTACAAGCTCAACCAGCCTATTGTTTCCATGTAGATGAAGAACCAGATGGAGAACCTTGGTTCTATGACATTAAGAGATATCTCAAGAAGGGAGATTATTCGGAAGGCATAACCAGTATTCAGAAGAAGACACTTCGGAGATTGGCAAACCACTTTTTCCTAAATGGAGAAATCCTTTATAGGAGGACCCCAGATTTAGGATTGTTAAGGTGTGTTGACGCTCAAGAGGCAATCAAGTTGGTTGAAGAAATACACGGCGGCACATGTGGGCCACACATGAATGGTTTTGTTCTGGCAAAGAAGATTTTACGAGCTGGTTATTTTTGGATGACCATTGAAACAGACTGCATTCGCTTTGTGCGAAAATGTCATCAATGTCAAATTCATGGTGACTTGATTCGAGTTCCACCAAATGAACTCAATGTGACAAGCTCTCCTTGGCCATTTGCAGCTTGGGGCATGGACGTCATTGGCCCTATTGAGCCTGCCGCGTCAAATGGGCATCGATTCATTTTGGTAGCTATTGATTACTTCACAAAATGGGTAGAAGCATCTTCATACAAGTCTGTGACAAAAAGGGTGGTGACGGATTTTGTTCGCAATAACATCATCTGTCGATTTGGAATTCCTGAGTCAATTATAACTGATAATGGAGCTAATCTCAATAGTAATTTGATGCGTGAGATATGCGAGAAGTTTAAGATTACCCATCGCAATTCCACTCCCTATCGACCTCAGATGAATGGAGCAGTCGAGGCAGCCAATAAGAACATCAAAAGGATATTGCGGAAGATGATTGATAACAACAAGCATTGGCACGAGAATTTGCCATTTGCCCTCCTTGGATATCGCACCACGATCAGGACTTCAACTGGGGCAACGCCTTATCTTTTGGTCTATGGAACGAAAGCAGTGTTACCGGCAGAAGTGGAGATACCGTCTCTGAGAATTATACAAGAAGCTGAGTTGAGTGATGCCAAATGGGTACATAATCGGTATGAACAGTTGATGCTAATTGATGAAAAGAGAATGAATGCAGTTTGTCACGAACAACTTTATCAGAATAGGATGGCCAAGGCTTTCAACAAGAAGGTAAGACCGAGGTAATTTACACCGGGGCAATTGGTTTTGAAGCGCATATTTCCACACCAACACGAAGCTAAAGGAAAATTTGCACCTAATTGGCAAGGGCCTTACATGGTTCACCGAGTACTGACCGGAGGAGCATTGATTCTAGCTGAAATGGATGGTGAAGTTTGGCCGAAAGCCATCAATGCAGATGCCGTTAAGAGATATTATGTCTAGAAGCTTTTTATTTTTGTTTTGTTTATGTAATGTCTTTCTATGTAATCAAAACTACGTATGACCTAATTCCCTTAGCGGGACACGTAGGAAACCCACATCGGGTTTGGTCTCTTAAGTGGAAATCTCCAAAGATCCCATTTTGCTTGTATTGGAACTACGTTGCGACCTGATTCCCTCGGTGGGATACGTATGCGGTCCGCATTGGCCTCGGTCACTTTATTAAAGAAAATCCCAATTCCATTTTTATTTAACGAACTACGTCTGGCCTGATTCCTTTGATACGTAGGCAACTCGTGGAGGGTTCGGCCCCTTAGTTAAAAAAAAAAAAAAATCAGAAATGTATTTTATGAACTACGCTTGGCCTGATTCCCTTGGTGGGATACGTAGGCAGCCTATATAAGGCTCGGTCTCATCATGGTGGAGCTTTAGTACTTCTCCTATGTCAGAAACTAGGACAATTTTAAGGGCATCATTGCGAGCAGGCATCAAAGGATATCAAAGAGTATTCGATCAACCCAGTCATCCGACAAAAGAAAGGACATTCGCTTTGGATAAAGGACGTTTGTGTTGTTTCACGACATGTCACAATTTAAAATTTGGCAGAATTTCTTTACAATTATACGTATATGCATATTTTATATATCTATTTATTTTTACTTATATTTTATTCTAAAATGATTTTCAATCAAATATTTTATATTATTCATTGGCCAAGATTTATGATAAATGGGGGTTGCAAGTCCAAAAGTGGAAGCAAGAAGTATCAAGACCCAGAGTTTCAAAGTCAACGCAAATCAACCTCTCCCAAAACTTATAATTTTTCTTTGAGTGCAGGTTTTTCAGATTAGCAGAAGTTGAATAGTCGATAGCGATTACATCTTCGAGGGAATTATATCTCGAACGGTTTGCTTATAATATTTAGGAAATATTATGCCTCTTATGTGATGGTGATTTTCAAATTCATTACTAAAGCTTTACAAAAGATTTCAAATACATTGATTGCTCTACACAAATAATTTCAAATGCACTGCACAAATGCTTTCAAAAGCTTTAGAATGCATTATGCATGGCTTTAATTGTCTTTCAAATACGTTGCACATGCACTGCACAAACGCTTTCAAACGCTTTAAAATGCATTATGCATGGCTTTAATTGTCTTTCAAAATGCACTGCACATGCACTGCACAAATGCTTTCAAACGCTTTAAAATGCATTATGCATGGCTTTAATTGTCTTTCAAATGCGCTGCACACGCACTGCACACATGGCTTTAATTACTTTACAAAAAATACTGCACAAATGCTTTGCATAAATGCTTTAAATACACTGCACATGACTTTCAATTATTGTCTAACGCATTGCACAAATGCTTTAAAATGCATTGCACAATTGCTTTAAATACACCGCACAATTGCTTTAAATATATTGCACAACTATTTTTTAATATATCGCACAAATGCTTTTCATAATGTATTGCTTTCATACACATTATTGGCTTAAAATGCCTCATTTTCATAAATCATTGGCTTGAAAAGCCTCATCTTCATAAAATATTTGGGTTAAGGCCTCATTTCATTAATCATCGCCAAAAGGCATCATTCTCATGAATCATTGGCCTAAAACCCCATTTTCATAAGCTTTGTTAAAAAATTTATTTCATTAAATCATTTCAGCCTGCAAGGCCGCATTTTCATAAATTAACGCCCAAAAGGTGTTATTTGTTCATGAATTTATTATACATCGCTTTACATTTAATATTTACTTCCTAATTGTTTTGTCTAGTTTAAGTTTCGCAGGAGCATTAGCACAACGTGGAACTATTTCTAAGCAGCGAACTGGGCAATTTGTGTTGAATGGCGCTCAGACTCCCAACAAAGATCAAGGATCTACCTCGAACTTCGCTCGACTTTACTCTCAAATAATCTACTTACATCGACAGCTCGATGATTAAGTTCGCTCATTTCATTTTTTAAATTCTAAGGTATGGAATATGTTTCCTAAATCATAATACCCAGTGTCATCATAATTCGACACTGGGACAACATTTTTGCATTAGTTGTGGTTCCTTGTTCATAGGGTATGATAATCTTTCAGAACTACAGACGGCCTGATTCTCATGCAACCCGAGATATGTAGGCAACTCGGAGACCAGAGTTCGGCCACAACTCTCTCAAATTTCCTTCATACTTAATTCTATCCATTGAGACAAAATTAGGTTACTAAGTCAACTTCTTTGCCCGAAAACTCTTACATCATCCTCGGTCAAAGAGGGACAAGCTGTTGACACCCAATTTTGTCCCATCTTTCTTCTCGATTAATTCTTTATGCTTCAAATAATTTTGATAATTTAAGAATGCATACAAGTTATTTTTATTATAATTAGAAATCTATGTAATGCTATCGTCCTTATTTTTGTGAAATTATCAATGTAGTTCTACTACTATTATTATTATTACTTTATTATTGTTATTATTTTATAAATCTAGCAGCGTGCTCGTTATTTTAATTTAGCAAAGGACGTCATATTTGTTGTAATTAATCAAGTAAAATACTTCTTTTGATTTTCTGACTTTTATAAATGTTATCGTAATTCTTACGATATTAATTTTTGCCTAATATTTTATAATTATCTTTTAATCATAAATAATTTATTTAATTGAATACGTATTAATGCATAAGTTATTTAGAGTCTTTAATCTTGATTTATGAAGCCCAAAGAAATACAAGGAAGAATGAATTTTATTCAGCCTATTTTTTTTATAAACTTTGATCCATAAATTCATCTTTTTAGCCCAACAATTAAGCCAAGTCTGCAGCCCATCCTTTTCCACTCATCTTTTCCACGTAAGAGCCACGTGGATGCCACCTCCGCGCCACATAAGCGTCCAACGGACACAAACACACTCCTCCCACACTCTTCCCACACTTTCCACATGCTTGGTACCTTCCTCACCCGCGTGGCGCCCTCGGATTGGCCGGTCAAAGCCCACTCACACCTATTTGCTTGAACTACCTATTTTACCCCCACTTAATCTAAGCGAAATACCCAATATACCCTTTGAAACCCTAAAAAATGTGGTAAGTTGCATCAGCCGCTTTTGTTGATACTCTCTCTCTCCCTCGTCGTCTCTCTCTCTTGGTTTGCGATGGCAGAAAGCCAATTTTGGCTTCTTCTCCACTTTGAGGAAGACAACAACCTCCCTTCCTTGCGTGCCAGAGACTTGTAAGGCCATTTCGAGCATTCATTTATGGAGGATCATTGAGAAATCTCGAAGAATTGACCGAGATATCTTCAGACACTTTAACAAGCATATGAGGTATTCTCTTTTGCTGGGTTACTTCTCTCTCAAGCGATTTTTGGGCAAAGTTTTATCTCCTTTCTCTTTTTTTCTGAATCAAACTGTGGAATCCATCCAAAACCCCAACGTTTGGATTTCAAAACATTCAAAAAATCGCGCTCAAAATCCCGCCCAAAAAAGCCCCCCATAAACCCTACCTTCGCTCCTATAAATACCAAGGGTTGGAGAGCATTTGAGGCAGCAGTTTGACAGCTAAAACACAATCATAAAATTTCTCTCTTTTCATGAACAACTGGTCCTTGGATCTCTTGTTTGTTCTCGAGTTCTTGTGCGTTTATTAGTTTGATTTTGTCGAGCTTCGAGTGTAGATCCGTGGTCAAGAACGCTCCAAGTTCGCTGCTCCGAAACAGGTGAGAATACAACCTTATTCTCCAATTTTTAGTATTTTTCTTTCCTTTCTTTGCTGTCAAAATTTGTGTAGAAATCATGTTAATTTTCTTTTTCCCTCTTGATCGTATGAAGCAGTTTTCCTTTTTGGTATAGCAAACATTCTTTTATCTTCTTTCAAATTTGTTCTTTCAAGATGGATCTCTTTTAAAAAATATATATAGTGGTATCAATAATAGTAATCTGCCGAGTATGTATTCATTAAAGTTTATAACAAGCTTATTTGGATCATAATGATTTATCAAAGTTATATAATTTCTCTCTGTTTACAGTAATCTTTTTTTTTTTTTTGTCGTTTAGATATCTCGTCTATAGGAAGCGTTATGGCATAACAAACAACTGCATCATGATCAATATGCTGTTCATTTGAAGTCGTTTAAAAAAAATATTTTTTTAAGAACTAATGCTCCGCTCTAAAAATCAGATTTTTCTCGAAAGGTTTATTTGAATTACATGATGGTTCTTAATTTAGAATGAATATAATTTTGGGACGTGATTTCTTTTATTTTTGGATAAACAACTAGAAAAACAGTAAATTTATACCATTTGCATCTCGTTGTCTTGCATATGTGCATTATTGGGCACCTGCATTCCTTTTATGTTACTATATTCCCTTGTATGCTTAATGTGTAACTCATGTCTATTTTTTGGTATATTTGTTCTCTGCCACAGTTGTGTCAATTTACTAAGATATGATAATGGATTGTTTGGACCACATGATTCTTAAGAATATAGTATGTACAGTTAGATGTTCGAATGTTCACTTCCTCATCTTTGCTCTGTTATGTTCGTTTACTTTTTATTATAAACTATGTCTCTTTCTAATATTATTCTTTTCCTCTTATTTCACATGGTTCGTCGGAGTTGCGAGGAGTCTCTAGAGACTCCACAATATCGTAGAGAAAGTGAACTTGCATTTACCTGCCAAGCATATCTCTTGTCTTCTCATTTTGTGTCCGAACAAAGAATAGAGGAAGAAGAGAAGGACTTGGAATATCACATCTATCTTCATCCATCTCTCCTTAGCAAAAAATGAGAGCGGGGAGATACCTCTTTCATTTTCTCTTTACTCTACTTGTTATTGATTTTATTATGAATTTTGTTATGCTTAATTAATTATTCTAACTCTTATTTCAATTTCTTTTGGTTTCGTCGCTAAAGATCCAAGCCTAGAATACTTGAACCTTAGGAAGGGTAGTTAGCTATCTATGATAATGGGAGCATGTAGTTAGTTCTTTTACTTCGGATATATACATATATACGCGCATCTATGATATTTTTGAAGTATTAGAAATCGCGCCTTGTTATAACTTTTATTTCCCTCACTCTTTACTCTGCAAAAAATAAATAGGAGAGAATCCCTTGGTTATGTCAAACGACTTTGCTTCCTAAAAGTATCTTCTTGAAACAGATTTTAGTTAAGTGAAAGGAAAATGCAGCTCTTTTAAGGACTTAAAACGAAGGTTATTTTAGTGTAAAAAATGCAGTTTTTCTTAACGTAAAAATGCAGCTTTAAACGAGTTCAAACGTGCAGATTTTTGGCTAAAAACACAGTTTTACGAAGGTTAAAAAATGCAGATTTTTTATAGGTAAATTATAGTTGTTTTAAAGGCTTAAAACAAAGATTTCTTGGGTGTACAAGTGCAGATTTTTTAGAGCAAAAAAATGTGGTTTTAAACAAGTTAAAAAAGTGCAGATTTTTGGTCTCAAAAAGATGTAATTCTACGGTAGAAATATACCCTTTTGTAGAACTCAAAATTGCACATTTTGTTGAAAAAGTGTAGTTCTTCCTGGTACTTTCAAGTATAGATTTTTTGAAGAACAAAATAACTCTCAAAAGGGTCAAAAAAAAATGCATCTTCATAAAAGACATTAATATTTTCGTTATTGGAATTCTCTTTTATTTGCTTTAAGAAACATTTTTAATAAGATTAAAAAATATCTTTCAAGTCTCTATTTTATCAAGTGTAGGCCTATATTTTAAAAAAGGAAAGTTTTGCTTAGTAATTTATTTATTTTTTACAATGATATTAGTTAAATCGCATATCCTTTAAATATTTTTGGTCAACTTAATTGATACTTAATCTTTAGTTATTTTGATTCGACGCACTTTTCTAAGTATAAATAAAATTATTGTCTACACATTTTTTCCTTCATCACTATTAAATCATTTACTTAATTTTCTTGCATTTTTATTTTTCAAAGAATTTTCACAAGTTATTTCTTCTTATCACATTTAAGGTTTTATAAGTATGCTTTAGATAAAAAGGGATTGTCTCAACAAGATTAGAAAAAATACTGTAGAAAATTTACTCGTTATTTATTCATTTCTTTTTAACCATGTCAAGTTATTTAATTAGTTATGGCAAAATTTGTTTGAAAATAACTAAACCTTTTTCCTCATAAGAATTAAGCAGATATATAATTTTGAAAAAAACTTTGAAATGACAACATCTTTCAAGTTTTCTTTGAGTTTAAAATTTGATTATTTTAATTTGTTGATTTTAATTAGATTAACCTAAGTTTGGCCGGTTAACCGTAATTTTGCGGATTTTAAAGAATGCTTAATACCTTCTCTTTAGAATAGTTAGAATCCTTACTTAGAATCTTAAGTTTAGTAGGCCTTTAAAATGAAGTCTTTATTTGCTTTAATCACATAGTTAATTATAGGTGTCCTAATTCACCGTAAGGCTAATTAGGTGGCGACTTCCTTTAATTAATTTAGAAGTTTTCAATACGTTGTACACCATTTTATCTCGGTTAAAATGGGGTATAACAATGTCAACTACAATTAAAGGCATATATCTTTTTTTTTAAAAAAACTAATGGGGTATTGCCCACTCAATGTTGTCTAATGTACATTTGTGCGGGCCAAATATTTATATTTGACCTTCTCAAAGAAATGTTATTTATTTTTTTAAAAAAAATTAAAAAAAAAAATATTTTATCTTTAAGAAAATAATTTATAACTATACAAATATTTGAAGCTTATTTTAGATTACAAATTTTAAAAAAGTTCATTTCTTTTTTTAACTTTGTGCCTAGTCAAATGGTGTCATATAAATTGAAATCGAGAAAAAAGTAAAATTAAAAGTTACAAATTATATTTAAATATGGGAGAAAATTCCCTTTTTAAAGTGTTTCATGCTTTACTTATTTGTGCCTCATACAGGTCCAGATTTTGATCATTTAGATCTTAACCGTTAACTATATATTTAATTTTATGTATGAATTTTAATCATTTAGATCTCAATAATGAAGTGCATTTTTTATAATCATTTAATAATTTGAACAATTGTGCTAAGCATGGGCTAGTATAATAAAATGAATTGTTTAACTAATGAATACTTTTAACTAATGTTTGTTTTTTTATTTTCATTGTGAAATAGTTTTATTATTTTATATACGGTTAATATATGTTTGTTGAAATATTATCAAACACATAATTAAAGTATTTTCATTACTTTTTAACTGAAATTTATTGTAGTAGTATGCACAACCGAATATAGTATTTCTTAATGTGATTAGGTATGTTAATAAGGATTGCATTCTGCGTTAGTTTTATTTTTATAAATGGAGATAATTTTTAGATTTTAAAAAAGGAAATTAATTTACAAAGTAAACATTTGGAAGAACATGAATTGAAGAAAGAATATTTATTATTGTGAAATAGTTTTATTATTTTATATACGGGTAATATATGTTTGTTAAAATATTATTAAACACATAATTCAAGTATTTTCATTACTTGTTAACTGAAATTTATTGCAGTAGTATGCACAACCGAATAAAGTATTTCTTAATGTGATTAGGTATGTTAATGAGAATTGCACTTTGCGTTAGTTTTATTTTTATAAATGGAGATAATTTTTAGATTTTAAAAAAGGAAATTAATTTACAAAGTAAACATTTGGAAGAACATGAAATTGAAGAAAAAATATTAATTATTATATTAGAAGAAGAAGGAAGAGGAGGAGGAGGAGGAGGAGGAGGAGGAGGAGGAGGAGGAGGAGGAGGAGAAGAAGAAGAAGAAGAAGGAGGAGGATAAGAAGAAGATGATATGTCCCACAACTTACACATGTTCAATTAATATTTAGCCTCAAATAATTATAGTTCTTTTGTTTCAATTTATGTGGCACAGATAAATTTAGAGTCGATCAAATTTTTTATATGTTTTTTAAATATTTTAAGTTGATAATTCTTATGATTTATAGTTCTTTTGTTTCAATTTATATGGCACAGATAAATTTAGAGTCAATCAAATTTTTTATATGTTTTTTAAATATTTTAAGTTGATAATTCTTATGATTTATAGTACTCTTTACATAATTTTCATAAAATATATGTTACTCTACAAATGAATTTAGCGAGTCAACTAAAATGTTTTAATATTTTTTATTATAATATTTAGTACTTTTTACGTAATTTGACATAATATATGTTACTCTCTTTGTTTCAAGTTATGTGGTACAGATAAAATTTCGAGAGTCAGTCAAATTCATTATAAGGTTTTTAAATATGAAAGTTGTTAATTGTTGTGATTTATAGTTCATTTTATGTATTATTTTCATAATATATGTTACTCCTTTTGTCCCAATTTATTTAGCGTAGATGGAATTTCGAGAGCTAACCTAATTTTAAATATATTTTTAAATACTTAAAACTGTTAATTAATGTGATTTATAATATTTTTTGTGAAACTTTAAAATACATAATAGATTAAAAAAATCAAACAAATAAATTAAATTAGAAAATATTCCAAAAAGATCCGTCACAAAATGAATAAATTATATACAAGATATTATAGCATATGCACTAAGTAGAGAGAAATGAAATTATCATCAACCAAATAAATGTAATGTGAACCAAAAAGCCTGAAATAGGAAAGGATTATGAGCCCACATGTGTAGAAAAGGTCAACAATTTTGACTAGCATAGAGGTAAAAAGCAACACATTTGGTTGTTGTTTTATCTAATAATAAAAAAGTACACATGTAAATTAGATACATACAATCTCCTTAAAGCACATAAATCATCAAATATCGAAAATACCCTTGGCTTGAAGGAATGAATAAAGTACGTCCAATCAAAAGATATGGACGGCTAAGATTTTTTTGATCGTCCAAGAGACCCACATTTATTTAAAAGGATATCCTAAATTTGACATCGTATATCTAAACTATTTGTAGTTTTAAATTACTCTTTGAATTTGACTTTTTGATAGCTGAGTAATAGAATAATCCACATCGGATCGGGATGAGATCCTTGAACTCCTTAAAAGGTTTCGACAATCTTCCTCTCTTTTAGCTAGGCTCAAGACCTAATTTGACAATAGTTTTTCGCCCTCCCCCCATATAGTCTCATTCCAAGAAGGTAACATACAAAGTCAGAAATCAAAACGACATGTATTCTTTTATCAAACGGCCAAAGTAATGTGGAAAATAAAATTCTTCTACTCATAGCACATATAATCCATGCGCTATATAAGCCTGGCCAAAAGTCTCACCCTGATGGATGTTTGGTCAAGTTTCACCTAGTTTGCTTCTACATTTCTGAAATGACTCTACTGCTACTTTATACTTGAAATGTCATAGTATTGAAATTTAATGTGTTATATAGTTACTTTTTCGTCCAAATGTGCATGCCACTCTACTTAAATTGAATTTCATGAAGTAAAATTCATCTTTCATAATTTGAAATAATTTTGCCTTTATTCCTCATCTTTATCTTTCATATTATTTTGCCTCTTTCAACAATGGAGGATGATGAAAAAGTTAAGGTTTTGTTATACTTGGGTAGTGATATTGTATATAGGAATTATAACTCAGTGCGATATGATTGTACTCCTCAAATTGGTGTTAAGTTGTCAATTTCATTAGAGTACAATACATTAGTCTCTTTGATATATATGTTAAAGATGGGGTAAAGTAGGTGAGCGATTATATTTTCTATAAGTGGAAGATTCTCATATTCAATTTTTACACAAGATATTGCAAATAATGTCGAGTTCAATATTGTCAATGATGAAACTTTGCATGATCCTCTAAGGTCGTCAAAAGATCTCAAAGGACAAGTCGTTCTAAACATGCTTGAAATGTATGTTAGCATGAAAATGGTTACTTGTAATGAAGTCTTGCTTACTCTGACTAATATCATTCCCAAAGTGGGTGTTTATGGGAGCTTTATGGGGAAATACCATACCAAAGTTTGAGGCCTGATTTGAATAGATCTCCACTAAATGTTGAGGCAGATATGAGATTATCGCAAATGAATAAACAAGCACATTATGGTGCAACTACAAATCAGAAAACATATCATTTCAAGTAGCTCATGTTTATTCGATTTCCCTATTTGTAGTATCAGATTTTTTATTAATGGTATAATAATATTGTAGTGGTCAAAAATTGCACATGCCCAAAGTGTGGTGTAGGCGTACGGCCTCCCCACCCAACTAGATAATTTAAGACTCGGTCATAAATTCATTTTCCCCCATCTATATCAATACCTAAGGCCTCAAAATAGAAACGACGCAGACCATCACCCCTGCATCAACTCCCCACAAGCTAAGCATCTGCCCTACAAACAATACCACAGACTTGTCCAACTACTTTGACTTAGTCATAAGGAATAGATCGCACGTTTAACTAACTCCCTCAATAGCCTTCATGATGATCAAAGAGAGAGAATATCGGCCCCAAAAGTCAAATCAGTTGAGAAGACTAACTGAAGACCTACAAGTCATCCTTTGACCCCAAGCACCCAGACGACTATATAGGAGACGAAGGACAAACATCAAGGTATTCAATCTCATTCATGTCTACTACACACTTAGTCTTCTAAAAGTCTACTTTCCCTCTTGAGATTTTATTTCCTTACTTGTAAAAATATTGTACTTTGTTCTTTAATTAGCTCTCGTTGGAAGAGATAGCTTGTACCCAACATTCCCTCTTAAAATGATATTATAATGTTTGGTTTTAGCACTCTATCTCCGGGCACTACATTGTATATTGCAAACTCAAAGGATATCACTAAGAACTCTATACGTTTACTCTTCTTTTTGTTATTATCTACCATTTACTTATTATTCGCTAATTTTCCACTCACCACTATAGGTCTCGTTCTATAACTGACCATAGAGTAGAATTTTTCCTCTCTAGTTTGGCACCCACTGTGAGAACTTAGGGGTGTTTTCAATATTTTGTTAATCTTTAGTATTGTGTTTTCAATTTCTTAGATTATTCCCAGAGTCATCGCATCTTAGGCAAATTGAGTCATGACACTTTATGACACTTTGGCTCAAGATAGCAACTCTTGTATATAACTTTGTAATTGTTTGTGTAGTTTGTGATGTCGTATTTGTCTTTGAGTAGAATGGAACCATCTTATGTGAGACTTGTGTCATGTGAGGTGAATTTTTTGTATATTCCATGTGTTTGCGTATTAGTCTAGAACTTATCTTGCATGTTATTGAAGCCAAAATTTGATGTTTTGCTCAGTTTAAAGTATGAAAATAGGCTATGTATATTTTAAATTTTGGCCTATTGTGATATTATTTCTCATTAGTTAACCCTCTTGATCATGTGTCCCTTTGCTTAGACCTGTGATATTTGTCTTGACTCATTTGTTTGAATCCATCATTTTCGCATTCTGATTCTTTGAGCACTGTATTATAGGCTAATTACAAAATATAAATATGAAAAAAAGGATGGTTGAGTGTAAATGAGACCAATAATGAGATAAATGTGATAAGAAATACCCTTATAGAAGGAATATGACATAAAAAATATGATAGAAAAAAGAAAAGAAATGCTCTTGATATGAGGAAACAAACAAATGGGAAAGACTTGGATAGATAAACTAGTTTAACGAGAGCTAAGAAAAAAAGATAAGAAGAAAGAAAGGTTTGAAATCTAAAGTAAAAAAGTGCTTAGGAAAATGTGAGTCACTATTATATAGTTATCCTAGATGTCCCCTATCCAACATTACAATCTTGATAAAGTCCTATTTGATTCTAGCTAAGCGTACTTACATTAGTCTAGATATACAAAATGGGCAAGGTTATGGTACATTATGTATGCATGTAAAATTCTTTGTGAGTGTGAGTGATGTTCTTTGATGCTATGTCCTTGAATTGCATTTGATTCTTCTATTTGAATGTCTAGACTACATTTTCTTAGGGAACTTATTGCGTGATAAATAAGCAACGTTATAATATTTTTCTGACAAAGTAGACGACGAACCTTGAATTAGTTGAGTTTGGAGTCCGTCCTTGAGGTTATGAGATTGTTTCTTGATTGATTTGAATTGTACTATATATCTTGCATGATGAACAAGACAAGATTTTTTAATATTGGCATGTGTTGAGCTTAATTGTAGCTATCAACCAGATTCATAGCTGTTAGGATGATTTTGAGTACTAGATTAAGCAATAATTATAAGGGTAGAGTATAAGGATTTACTGAAGGACAAGCAAAGGTTCAACCGTGGAGTTGTTATACTAGTTAGAAACACATGTTTTAGTTATATTTGGTCTCATATTTTGTTCACTTTACTTGTGTCTAAGTTTGAATATATACACTTTATGCTTAATATGTGTATTATACTTTGTAGGAGATGACTTTGCGCAAAGAGCTCACCCTGTATCTCTGATCAACAACACTGCTCGAGAACAACGTCAATAACGATAACTCGCACTAAGATCTGCATCAAAAAAAGTTACAAAAGTGTAGTATGAGTACCAAAACCACACGGTACCCAATAGGCATCGTAGGCCGACTGAGCTGAAATAAGATATAAGTATAAGTAAATGCGAAATACTAAAGGTAAGAAAAGAAGGGTCAAAAAAAGGTCAACCTACCAAAGCTAGACAATTAACGATAACTACGCGAGAGTAAATCAACATGAAATATAAAGCATCTATCTAACTAAATAACAGGGGGAGAACATAAAGTACAGACCTTGGGAAAAATACGAATGGCAACAATTAAACCTAACTGGGACCCCCATAATACCAGAAGGTACACTTAACAACCAAATAATCCAACTGGACCCCCATAGGTCTGAAGGATACAGGAAGCACACAATACTAACTGGCAATCAACTTGATGGGAAAAAGAAGGGATGAAGTAACGTGCCATGATATGCAATATGAGATGGTATGATGTAGTATGTGGCTTATGCGATGCAAATCTGGAATCCCAGCATCTGACAAATAATAGCGCACGAGTAATAGAGTAAATCGATCATGAGTGCCAGTAAAACCACCCGAAACACGTGTCTCCTTGGGCATGTAAGTTTAAATAGTCAATAAAACCATCCGAAATACGGGTCTCCTCGGACATGCAAGTTTTAAATAATTAGTAAAATTGTCCAAAATACGAGTCTCCTCGGACATTCAAGTTTTAAATAGTCAAAAATCGTCTAGAACACTGTCTCCTCGGATATGCAAGTTTAGTAAATCAGTCTTTCAAAAAACTAGGCTAAAACCTTTTTTCAGAAAGCCAAAAGTCATTTAACATACTCCATAAATCCTTTTTTTTTTTTTTTATCGAAAACAGTATTTTGAAAATCAAGTCAACCATATGCCATGCTAAAGTATGAATAAACAGTCAAGGAGCACAACCATCCAAATCATATCACACAAAGGACAACCAAATTCTACGCACCAAAGAAGGGGTACTAGCCTATGGTAGATACTATCAGGAAAACACTACATTAGCTACCAACCCTAAGAGACAATCAACCTAAGGCGGCTAACTAATCCGAAACTTAAGCTAAAGCAAGCAACGAGTCGATACTACACTGACTCGAACCATTAACCGATGTTACTCTAAAACCATCCACAAACTAATAATTTAAGAGAAGGGGAGGATTCATACTGACCAGGTGTCTCGCATCTATGGCCTCGGGCTATGATATACAACATACCAAATCGGAAAGTAAAGCGAGAGAAGAGCGGTAAAATATAAATATAAATAACACCACAGAAAAGGACTATTTTACCGCGAAGTCCTCTCCTAATCCACTACTATGGCTCCCTAAACTATTCACCCCAAACTACCACCGGCTTACGCTAAGTTAAGGCAAAGAATTCTAAACTCATGAGAACTACGCCAAGTCTTAAAGAAAGGGCTACAACCTAAGCTAAGGATTCCCGATCGATATCTTACTCTAAGGCCCCTAAAATAAGGTATAATAATTTAATACCTCAGTCAATGTATTCAACCACAATAAGCCACCCACAAATTAGCAATTTACCATACAAACACCTTATAAGAGCTATGTCTAAAAGTAGGTAAGTCATAACCTACCGGGAAGCCGAACACGCGTGCACAATCTACAAGACTAGAGTCTATCTCCCTCGAGAAGCCTCCGTAAGCTGCCACACTATCATAAATATGATCTAGGTATCAAGACGATAATAATGACACCTCTATTGAAATACAGACTTTTTGGCTGGAAATTGGGTCCAAAAATGACCCTCGGGGCCCGCTTTACAAAATCAAAAACAAAATTCATGAATATGTTCACAACTAGTTTCTAAAACCATGCCCGAAATTTGGGCGCAAATGGGACTCGATTGGGGGCACAAAACAACCCTGGAAGTCCATAAGATTAAGGATTCTAAACAAGGAATTAACTAAATTAGACGAAAGTTATCACGAATTAAACAACGGAAAAGGAGAAGGCAATTAAGATTAACTTACCAGATTTGTTGGGGCTGAGATGGAAGCTTTGAACCAGCTTTGAAGCTCAAAACAATGGAGAAATTTTGGGACTTAGGAGGAGAAAACGAAGTTGAAACTCATATAAAGATGTCAGGCCAAGCTTGTCTGCACGCGGTCAGGCCATCATGCACGCGACCAGGTGCACGCGCACACACAAAGTAGGTGGGAGCAGACCCAGGCATGCCTTCAGCGCACATGTGGGCTGGCCACCGCACACGCGGGCGTCGCATATACAGCCTGGCCCTAATGCATGTGAAGTGCAAAAGAGGCCATGCCCAGCGCCCCTTTTGTGCGCATGCAACCAACCCCCCGCGTACGCGAAGGGTTGGATACTGCTGCAGCAATTGCAACAAAAATAGCAACTCCAACAATGCTCGGACGGACCCTCAAGATTCATCCAGAACCCCGTGAACATAAACCAAACATGCTCCCCAACTAGAAATTGTATTCGAGACTCAACGGAATTAACGAAACTCCCAACAGAGATAATTTTAATGAAAAGTGGGCTCCATACCCAAAAGCCAACTTTTACTAAAATGGAACCTAATATCCTAAAATGAGTCTGGAAGCCTCGGGACCCAAACCAAAGGTCCCACTAGCCTGAAGTCAATGTTCCAGAGCTAACAATGCTAATAAAATTTCCATCCGAGGCTATTTTCTCCAAATGTTGACCAACGTAAACTCTACCAACCTTAAGAGTTGCGAAATGGGGAAAAAGGGCTTAAAACATAAACAAACTACCCGGGAACTAACCAGTTAGTCCTGACAAGTCATAAATAACCTGTAGCCGCTATGGGAAAGCTCCAAATATAAAAAATAACCAAGAAATGAACTGGAGGGTCATTACAATATCCATTACTAAAAGAACTTTCATCCTCGAATGTTAAGAAATAGCATGCACTTGAAGACTCAGAAATGGAAGGATATTAGGCCCGTATGGTGAGCTAGGCTTACCAAGGAGCCTCCTCGATGGGATGATGCCCCACGAGGCTATACAAAAGGAAAACTACTAAATAGATCCTTATTAGCTGAACTAGAAAAGCAAAAACTCTAACTCAAAATCCCTAAAGATAAAACAACTGAACCAAACCTTAAGAAACTCAACCAAAATGCACTGACACAACACAAATACCAAGAAAACCAAGGCGATCATCACACAAAAGTAGTAACCAGGCTGACTCCAAATGCCACCCACTCAACACTCTAACTGATGAATCCTTTGATCTGAAAAACCCTTCTGTCTATCCTGCATCAACCGTACCTTAACCATGAAGTCACACCCAAGTCAAACACCTAAGCTGCCCTCAAAAACATCAACTAACCCACTGAAAGTCTATAATTCCTGCTACTTTTAACCTCGAATGAGGTCACCTTCATACTCAAACACTACCCAAGCCAAGCTATAGCCCACGAGCTTCTAACCCTCAAAATACCAGCCCATAGCATATCCTCGAGAACTAGAGTAGTCTTCTCCGATTGACCATCGACTGGCGAATGGATACCTGTGCTAAGATCAACCTCAAATCATCCATCAGAAAACTCAACTACAACTGGCACACCCTGGTCGGGAATGATATGGATAAACACCTCGTATGAAAGGACCATCTCTCGAATGAAGACCAAACCAACCTAGCTGAATTGTACCAATTCTAAACCGGTTGAAAGTGAGTGAACGAGAGAAACCTACCTATAAACACCCAAGCAACATCCAATCTCTTCAAAGAGTGTGGCAGGCCTACCACAAAGTTCATAGCCATCAACTAAACTCTAATTTTTTTGAACACCGCTGTTGCTCTAAATTCTCAAAACACCATCCGGAGCTAAGGTCGCCTTACTAGCCTTGACAGTCAGAAAGAAATCTGTCATTCCGCGAATACCAAGTCAAACCAACCTATAAGCAAAGGAAAGGATGCCCGAAGTCAAAGGTTGCCGCCTAGCTATTTGATACTCATAAACTCTAAACTCATCGCCTCCCAGAACAAATATCTACACTATCGCACCAGCACACAAACCACCAACTCTAGAAGCATCTCAACATACAAAACTTCTGGCCCATAACTGGCAGAGCCCGATCGATGCTAAAATCCACATGGCTCGACCTTTAGAAATTTGCCCCAACCTCGTCAACCCATCAGAAAGGAACAATGTGATGAATCACCCTAGTCATTGATGCCACAATCGAAGAGTACCTTCCATGAACCATCTGAAGTAACCTGCTAGACCCCAAGTCTAGAACCCAACTACACAGATTTATCATGCCCTTCCCATGTCCTTGAGTAGTCTCAAATGTTGCTGACGAACACACAAGGTAATCAAAACTAATTAGGCTGAGAGACCAAGGCTCCTCAAATTCACAACCTGAAGAGAAATCCTCAATAAAATTGTCTGAAACACGGGTCTCCTCGGACATGCAAGTTTTAAATAGTCAGTAAAATCATCTAAAATACGGGTCTCCTCGGACATGCAAGTTTTAAATAGTCAGTGAAACCGTCCAGAACATTGGTCTCCTTGGATATGCAAGTTTAGCAAATCAATCTTTCAAAAAATATAGGCCAAAACCCTTTTTCAGAAAGCCAAAAGTCATTTAACATACTCCATAAATCCATTTTTTGACCAAAAATAGTATTTCGAAAATCAAGTCAATCATATGCCATGCTAAAGTATGAATAAACAGTAAAGGAGCACAACCATCCAAATCATATCACATAAAGGATAACCAAATTCTACGCACCAAAGAAGGGGTACTAGCCTACGGTAGATGCTATCGGGAAAACACTACACTAGCTACCAACCCTAAGAGATAATCAACCTAAGGCGGCCAACTAATACAAAACTTAAGCTAAAGCAAGCAACGAGTCGAGACTACACTAACTCGAACCATTAACTAATGTTACACTAAAACTATCCACAAACTAATAATTTAAGAGAAAGGGAGGATTCATACTGACCTGGTGTCCCGCATCTATGGCCTCGGGCCCATGATATACAACATACCAAACCAGAGAGTAAAGCGAAAGAAGAGTGGTAAAATATAAATATAAATCACACCACAGAAAAGGACTATTCTACCGCGAAGTCCTCTCCTAATCCTCTACTAAGGCTCCCTAAAATATTCACCCCAAACTACCACCGGCTTACGCTAAGTTAAGGCAAATAATTCTAAACTCATGAGAACTACGCCAAGTCTTAAAGAAAGGGCTACAACCTAAGCTAAGGATTCCCGATCGATATCTTACTCTAAGGCCCCTAAAATAAGCTATAATAATTTAATACCTCAGTCAATGTATTCAACCACAATAAGCCACCCACAAATTAGCAATTTACCATACAAACACCTTATAAGAGCTATGTCTAAAAGTAGGTAAGTCATAACCTACCGGGAAGCCGAACACGCGTGCACAATCTACAAGACTAGAGTCTATCTTCCTCGAGAAGCCTCCGTAAGCTGCCACACTATCATAAATATGATCTAGGTATCAAAACGAGAATAATGACACCTATATTGAAATACAAACTTTTTGACTGGAAATCGGGTCCAAAAACGACCCTCGGGGCCTGCTTTACAAAATAAAAAAAAAATTCATGAATATGTTCACAACTGGTTTCTAAAACCATGCCCGAAATTTAGGCGCAAATGGGACTCGATTCGAGGCACAAAACAACCCCAAAAGTCCATAAGATTAAGGATTTTACAAGGAATGAACGAAATTATACAGAAGTTATCACGAATTAAATGACAGAAAAGAAGAAGGCAATTAAGATTAACTTACCAAATTTGTTGGGGATGAGATGGAAGCTTTGAACCAGCTTTGAAGCTCAAAACAATGGAGAAATTTTGGGATTTAGGAGGAGAAAACGAAGTTGAAATTCATATAAAGATGCCAGGCCAAGCCTGTGCGCACGCGGCCAGGTTATCGCGCACGCGACCAGGAGCACGTGCAGGCACAAGGCAGGTGGGGGTAGACCCAGGCATGCCTTCAGCGCGCATGTGGGCTGGACACTGCACACATGGGCGTCGCATATGCAACCTGGCCCTCACGCACGCGATGTTCAAAAGAGGCCATGCCCAGCACCCCTTTTGTACGCATGAATCCAACCCCCTACGCACGCGAAGGGTTGGATACTGCTGCAACAATTGCAGCAAAAATAACAACTCCAACAATGCTCAAATGGACCCTCAAGAATCATCCGGAACACCGTGAACATAAACCAAACATGTTACCCAACTGGAAATTTTATTTCAGACTCAATGAAATTGACGAAACTCCTAACAGAGATCATTTTAATGAAAAGTGGGCCCCATGCCCAAAATTTAACTTTTACTAAAGTGGAGTCTAATAGCCTAAAATGAGTTTGGAATCCTCGAAACTCAAACCAAAGGTCCCACTAGCCCAAAGTCAACATTCCGGAGCTAACAACGCTGATAAAATTTTCATCCAAGGCCATTTTCTCCGAATGTTGACTAAAGTAAACTCTACCAATCTTAAGAGTTGGAAAATGGGGAAAAAGGTCTTAAAACACAAATGAACTACCCGGGAACTAAACCGTTAGTCCCAACATGTCATAAATAACCTGTAGCTGCTGTGGGAAAGCTTGAAATACAAAAAATGCATGAAAACCAAGAAATGAACTAGAGGGTCATTACAATAACCATTACAAAAAGAACTTTCATCCTTGAAAGTTAAGAAATAGCATGCACTTGAAGACTCAAAAATGGAAGGATATTAGGCCCGTATGTCGATCTAGGCTTACCAAGGAGCCTCCTCGACTGGATGATACCCCATGGGGCTATACCAAAGAAAAACTACTAAAACCTTAGATCCTTACTAGAAGAACTAGAAAAGCAACAAACTCCAACTCAAAAGCCTAAAAGATCAAACAACTGAACCGAACCTTAAGAAACTCAACCAAAATACACTGACACAACACAGATACCAAGAAAACCAAGGCGATCATCACACAAAACTAGTAACCAGGCTGACTCCAAAAGCCACCCACTCAACACTCTAACTGATGAATCCTTTGATCTGAGAAACCCTTCTGTCTATCCTACATAAATCGTTCCTTAACCATGAAGTCACACCCAGGTCAAACACCTAACCTACCCTAAAAAACATCAACTAACCCACCGAAAGTCTATAATTCCCGCTACTCTTAACCTCGAATGAGGTCACCTTCATACTCAAACTCTACTAAAGCCAAGCTATAGCCCATGAGCTTCTAACCCTCAAAATACCAGCCCGTAGCCTATCCTCGAGAGCTAGAGTAGTATGCTCTGACTGACCATTGACTTATAAATAGATACCTGCACTAACATCAACCTCGAATCAACCATCAGAAAACTTAACTACAACTGGCACACCCTGGTCGGGAATGATATGGATAAACACCCCATATCAAAGGACCATCTCCCGAATGAAGACCAAACTAACCTAGCTGAATTGTACCAATTCTGAACCGTTTAAAATTGAGTGAATGAGAGAAACCTTCCTATAAAAACCCAAGCAACATCCAATCTCTGCAAGGAGTGTGGAAGGCCTACCACAAAGTTTGTAGCCATCAACTAAACTCCAAATTTTAGGAACACCGCTGCTGCTCCAAATTCTCAAAACACCATCCGAATCTAAGGTCGTCTTACTAGACTTGCCAGTCAGAAAGAAATCCGTCATGCCGCGAATACCAAGTCAAACCAACCTATAAGCAAAGGAAAGGATGCCCAAAGTTAAAGTTCACTGCCTAGCTATTTGATACTCATAAACTCTAAACTCATTGCCTCCCAGCGCAAACATCTACCCTATCTCACCAGCACATAAACCACCAACTCTAGAAGTATCTCAACATACAAAACTTCTGGCCTATAACTGGCAGAGCCCAATCGATGCTGAAATTCACATGGCTCGACCTTTAGAAATTTGCCCCGACTTCATCAACCCATCAATAAGGAATAATGGGATGAATCACCCTAGTCATTGATGCAATAACTGAAGAGTTCCTTCCACGAACAATCTAAAGTAACCTGCTAGACCCCAACTCTGGAAGCCAACTACACAGATTTGTCATGCGCCTTCCCATGTCCTTGAGTAGTCTCAAATGTTGCTGACAAACAAATAAGGTAATCAAAACTAATTAGGCTAAAAGCCCAAGGCTCCTCAAATTCACAACCTGAATGGAACACTCCATAGGGACACACTAGATCTGGAAACCCTCTCTTCTAGAAGATCTTGGAGCAGTCCCTTAGCTCCAACATCTCTGCTTGCATCACTTGTTATGACAGATAATGAAATAGGTCGAGTACCCAACTCAACAATGATTTCAAAGTCAAAACCCTCCCAGACTAAAAACTGAGGAAAACAGTGGAAACAACCTTGAAAACTTCTAACCACCTAAACTGATCAAGAAAAGAAGGTCGACTCTAACCTCCTGAATATAAGTAAATCCATCTGATACCCACTTGCCTGCCAACCTCCAAGCTCTCTGAGATAACTTAACTTGTCTTGGCACACGGCTGCCGGTACCACACCATACAAATTGAAAGAATTCCAGGAATAAGCTAGATAACGACCTTGGCAAAACTACCCCAGATTGCTAGATATTTAAATACTCAAACTAACTCTCGAATCATAACGAAGACCAAAAATCAAGCTAACAAGGCCTACCCATGTGACACACACCCCAGGCAGTCACCTCCCAAGGCTGATACACCCAATCCACTAGTAAAAAAATCCTCCTATGGGGTAGTTACACACATAAGCACTACAAAACTTGAATAGTACATCCAGATGAGAAGCATATAGGCACAGACACAGACACACACACATATATATATATATATATATATATATGCAAAAAGTAGACCCCTTTAAGAAATAATACATGAACTAGCTTATGATGATGAAGATCGTACCTGTGGTGATGATATCTAGAACCTCAACTTCTGACCTACCAAGGAAGGCATAAAACTGTCTGCGTCCTCTTTTGGGCTGAGTGGTTGGTTCCGAAGGCTCGATCATCCCATGTCAAGGACACTTTATAGATAGGTGACCAACCCCTCCAAAATCATAACAACCCTGAAAAGTACCACCCTGATGCACAATACCAACCAACTCGGGATGGCTACCTTAACTGCCCGACTGAAAGTCAACTCTAACCATCTGGGGACCACCCCGACTACCCTGCACACCACCTCTAGCCGGTGGAACCTGAGCCCTGTGATACAAAGCCTTCTGACTCTGCTACCTAGAATGTGTGCTCGTAGGGCAATCCCTAGCAAAGTGCCCAAACTCACCACACTAAAAGCAACCTCTGCCAGCTAAAGTCCGATGGGAAGATCTTGCTGAACCAAAGTTGCCACCATGGACAAATACCCAGATTGCAAACCTCGAAAAGTCTAGCTTGAACCATGACTGCTCTGCCCAACCTGACTTGTATAACCACCCTCTGAACCCTGTGGCGCCTCCAAAACTAGACTGCTAGACTCAAAGTAATGAAAGTGATTTGCACCAAAGAACGCCCTACCTCAAGACTGAAAACCATGGGAACTGCCCTGACGACGATGTCTCTTACCAACGCCCCCATAAACCTTACGATAAGACCCCTCTATAGCCCATGCATGGTCAACCACCTAAAGAAATATGGTCCCAACTACCACCAAGTGCTCTGTTGCCAAACAGAGTGGTGAAATCAACCCTCTTATGAAATCCTATACCCTCTCAAACTCTGTGAGCATAGTCCTAGCAGTGCGCCTAGTCATCTCATGAAACCTCGCCTCATACTGCAAAACAAACTAAAACCTTCCTGGAGACTTGCAACCTCAACCCTAACCGTAGCACCGCTCAAAGAACCAAGTGCTACCCCTGCCTAGGACAGACCCTCTTGAAGACTCAGAGTCCTAGCCATGGTGTCCTATGGAACTGAGGTGGCCATAAATCCTATCGGAGGCTGGTTTGGGCCCAAACCCCAAGCTAAAGGGGTAAACTCTCAATCTGAAACTCTAGCACTAGAGGAATCACAATAGCAACTAGTGCAAGAGACTCGTCATCACCAACGACCGTGCTTATCCTAATCATCTGGGAAGAAATAGAATAAATGAAGCTTAGAAATTGATAGGGCCAAGAACGTACGATAAGGAGTCAAAAATATGGAACTCTTCTTAAGAATCCCCTGTAGCCTCCCGCCGATAGAATACGAACGTCATCGTACCAATCCGTGAGACTCTACTAGACACCTGTTCTTGTACCAACAACACCAGTGAACCTAGAGCTCTGATACCACTCTATCACGACCCGATTTCTCCAGTCGTGATGTCACCTACTATAATCCACCAGTAGGTAAGCCAAACCCTTATCTTGGAACTGTAAGTAATGGGCTAACACGAGAATGAAACCAAAAGCGGAAGCACAATAATAAAAATGAAAGACAACTAAACAAGCATAAAATAGATAGGGAGGGGAGAGAACAAAATTTACAAGATTTTTTTCAAGACCTGGTATCAGTCGGTACAAGAGCTGCTACAACCTAGATGTACTTGATAGACAAAATAAATACATCAGTCTCCGAAAGTACAATAGAAGACTAGTCCAAAAGTAGAAGGAGATGGATCAACTTTGGTTGCCAAGAGCTCACCCTATATCTCCGATCAGCAACACCGCTCGAGGACAACATCAATGCGATAACCTGGACTAAGATCTACATCAGAAAAGATGTAGAAGTGTAGTATGAGTATCAAAACTACGCGGTACCTAATAGGCATCATAGGCTGAATGAGCTCAAATAAGATATAAGTAAAAGTAAATGCAAAATACTAAAGGTAAGAAAAGAAGGGTCAGGAAATAGGTCAACCTACCAAATCTAGACAATTTACAATAACTACGCGAGAGTAACTCAACAAGAGATATAAAGCATATATCTAACTAAATAACAGGGGGAGAGCATAAAGTACATACCTTGGGAAAAATTTGAATAACAACAATTAAACCCAACTGGACCCCCCATAAGACCAGAACATACACTCAATAATCAAAGAATCTAAGTGGACCCCCATAAGTCCAGAGGATACATGCAACACACAATACTAACTAGCAATCAACTTGATGGGAAAAAGAAGGGATACAGTAACGTGCCATGATATGCAATATGAGATGGTATGATGTAGTATGTGGCCTATGGCGATGCAAGCCCAGAATTCTAGCATTGGATGAATAATAGAGCACGAGTAATAGAGTAAATCAATCATGAGTGCTAGTAAAACCACCTAAAACACGTGTCTCCTCAGGCATGTAAGTTTAAATAGTCAGTAAAATCATCCGAAACACGAGTCTCCTCGGACATGCAAGTTTTAAATAGTCAGTAAAACTGTCCATAACCCTCGAGATTCTTTCAGAACCCCACGAACACAAACCAAACATGCTCTCCAACTAGAAATGGCATTCCAAACTCAACATAATTGATGAAACTCCTAACAGAGATTATTTTAACAAAAGTGGGCCCCACACTCAAAAACTAACTTTTACTAAAATGGAACCTATTAGCCTAAAATGAGTCCGGAAGCTTTGGGACCCAAACCAAAGGTCCCACTAGATCAAACTCAATGTTCCGGAGCTAACAATGCTGACAAAATTTCCATCCAAGTCCATCTTCTCTGAATTTTGACCAAAGTCAACTCTACTAACCTTAAGAGTTGCAAAATAGGAAAACGCGCTTAAAACACAAATGAACTACCCGAGAACTGAACCGTTAGTCCCAACAAGTCATAAATGACCTATAGACACTATGGGAAAGCTCAAAATATAGAAAATGCACAAAAACTGAGAAATAACCTGGAGAGTCATTACACTACTCGTCTAAGATATGGCTATTTTAGAGTGATGATTGGACAAGACAAATCATAGAGGACAATGATAATGCTCAAACGTACTCTCCAAGATGGAGGTATCAAAAATCGTTAAGCAAAACACATTTATATTCCCGACGAGAGTCAGGGTTGATCCCACAAAGAATAATGCAATCGCGATTGAGCTAATAAAGAATCCAAGTAACTTATTGGAGTTCAAAGAGAAAAAGAAAATATAATGATAACGGGTTTTTTAAACTATAAACAAAAAGATAAAAGAAAATCATTTACAAGATAGATTTGATCAATGGCTTTCACCTTGCTTTCATCAAGCAAGGACAACAGGGGAATATTTTGAATGAGAATTCAATTTACAAGACTTGCACCCAATCAACACATGGGTAATCTTGGTTAAAGGTACACTTAATCGTCTTTCAACCAATCAAGCAACTATCCTCATGGGTTCTCTCAAATCACCTTGAGTGAGCAATAACCAACAAATTAACTTGGGTAAGTTGGGTTATTTCTAATCCCAACTCTTAGATAGGAGTTTGCGGTAACCAAACTATCTCTAGCCTTGATCTAGAGTGGAAACCCTAAACCCCCACTATTAAACCTTCCCGAATTGAGGAACTCCTCTTTCAAAAAAGAACACAATTAGAATGCTAAGTCAATGTTTGCAACCATCAACTATAAAATTCAAGCATGGAATATACAATAGACCCACATAATTAATCAAGAGAAAGCACAAGATAAGAATTAAATACCCAAATTTAGTATTATCTCTAATACAAAACTCAAATCTCAATTGAACAATTACACCTATAAATTAGTAATTAAGAAATAGATTTGAAGAATGGAAACAAAAGATTTTACAATAAAGATCATCCAAATCTCCACTCCTATGTTGTAAGAAGATGAGCTTGCTCTCTAAGCTTGCCAAGAGATGTGAAATTTTGATGCCTTCCCAGATGGATCAGAGGTGTTTTATGTGAGCTGGGGTTTCCAAGGGTGTGAAATGAACAAATTGGGCCTAACTAGAATCCGTCAGTCACACCTGTGAAATTTTTAACCGCAGGTGCATGACCGTTATGGTGACATCAGTAGCACAGAGGCAGGGCTGCTGTGGCGACATCAGTGGTGCAGGTGCATGTGTACCTTGTGTAGCATAAATACTACTAGTTCGCTCGTCTCCACAGTTGTGGAAGTGCTGTTGTGCCTTAGATAGCACATGGGCGGCAGATCTGGCACTTCAGTGGAGTCTTCTCCTTTTTGCTCCAATTTCATCCCTCTTGTTCCTCATGTTCCAAATATCCACAAAAACACAAATCACCTGAAATATAACAAAAACATGCCATAACTGATCCCATATAATCATTAGAAGACACAAAAGCATAAGAAAAGAGATATAAATAAGTGGTAAATCCACCACTTATTATACAACATTCAACAACTTACCTTGAAATTCAATTACATTAACAAAGAAATCATGATCTCTGCAGTTTTCTTGCCTCAAGCCTATACTCTTGACGTAACACGAGACCTGGAACCACAAGTGACCTCAAGCTAACCCTTGATACTAGCATAATTCATGAGCTGCTTAATAGAAATATATAAATAAGAAAAGACTATGCAAAAGCAAGATTACGGAATAACTTGCTTAATATATTGCTTATTAAAATATTTACAACACTGTATTTTAAAAGAAAAGAAAATTGGAACTAAATACAATAATTCTGACTGACTGTCTATAAAGCCTCAACTAACACTGACTACAGCTAGCCGGGACATAACCCCCAGCTGCCTCTAATCAATATATAAGGACTGAAATAAACTACTATGACTACTAAGTGACTGGAGTTCCTGAATAAAGAGATCTCATCACCTGCTGGCTGGGAGATCCGATTTGTCTGATCCTAATCATATGAGCTAGCTCTAAAACCTACATCATGAAAAGATGTAGCACAAGAAGTATGCAATTAGTACTTTGAATGTACTGAGCATGTTAGTTAATGCACTAATTTGAAATCATGAGAAAACATGCAATGTGAGAGAATAACTAAAAACTAGATTAAGTATGAACATTTAAGAATAAATAAATCAAAATTGTAAAACAAGGTCTCTTTTACTGAAGAGAGTATAAAACATGTCTGAACTATAGACTATGAGAAATCGTGATATTTAATATAAGCAAAATTTATACTGGCGATGCCATGAATATACTGAAAACATGATTTAAAATTGAAGCTACATAACAGTTGAAAAATCTGTAATACAATGACCCTGTAACACCTCGGAAACCTATTCAGCTTTTAAAAATCAAAAACTCAGAAAATTTCAAGTTTCCGGGGATGACAGGTCCAAAACACGAACCGTGGTTTGAACCACGGGCCATGGAATGGATCCGTGGTTTAAGTCTGCCAGGCTCAGACTCTGATTTGAGAACCACGAGTTGGTTTTACGGACCGTAGTTCATTCTACGGACCATCTTGTCAACTTATGGTATCACACCTGAGGGTTGACTGATCCACAGGAACCACGAGTCTAGTCTACGGCCCATAGTCTGAACTACGGACCATCCTGTTAACTCGTGGAACCTGATCAGAGACATGCCAAGTCCTTTAGGAACGACGAGTCAGGTTAACGACTCGTGATTCATTCTACGGGTCCGTCCTGTAGACCCGTAGTTTGCCTTCTGCAGCTTGATCATTGGCCAGGAACCACAAGTGGGAACCATGAGTCGTGGCTCAAATAAAGACCCGTAGAACTGACTAGTGATTCCTGAAGCCGACCTCTTTTATCAGCTTTTCTTAATTATTTTCTAGGGGTATTTTAGTCATTACCCACTCTTTTAACTCCTATGTGAGGTTATTTTGGCCATTCTTAGCATGATTTCTAACCCTATTAGCCTAAGTTCCTTCTCATTACCTCATTCATCTCCCAAAAAGGAAAAAGAACTCTCTCAAGCTCAAGGTCTCAAGCTCCAAGTCCAAGTCTCCTAATCTTTTTAATTTCAAGTGGGTTAACTTCAATAAAGTTATGTGGGTATTCAACAATGAGTTCCTTTCACCCTTGTGCCTAACACTCCAATTTCAAATTTTGATTTCATGATTTTGCATGGGTTTTTTATTATGAAATTTCATTAAATTGCATGATTTTTCATGGGTTTTTTCATATGATTTCCTATTTCATGAATAGAAGGTTAATTATGGTAAATCCTACACGCATGAAGTGATTTAAGAAAATTGGGTAAATTGATAGCATGATTTTCATGAATTCCAAGCAAATGCATGCCTAGTTCCTATGTTTTATGAAAATATATATTATTATGAAATTGAACTAAGTCCTTGCAAATTTTTAAGTTATGAATTATTATTCAAGACCGGACACCCGATGTGCCATCAATGCTCATGAATCATTTTTCCTAAAACCAAGTTTCGTGAGTTGTATAAAGATCCGGGGTATGAACATGCTTATGAACAAGCTTGACATCTAGATATGTCACATGTATGTGAGCTTTATGTTATATGTTTTGGGAGTAGTATTTAGCACCGAGCGATGAGGGTTATAGATAACCCAAATCCAAAACTACGTTTCCACCGTAGGTTGCCCTCCGTGGCTTATGAAAGGATCCTTATGAACATGGTTCTAACTTTGGCCAGTTAGGACAACCTTTTTAAGTGTGGGTGCATAACACTAGACTATGTAGCTGAGCATGGTTTAATGTCGGTTAAGAGAAACTCCCACATGATTATTTTTAAGCTATGAAGCTATATGATATCATACTTCAAATTTTAACCTTACTTCATGTTTTATGTCTTATATCTTGATGATTCTCTTATGGTATTTCTTTATGAATATGTTCAGCTTATGCATATTTTAAGCATGTTTTTATCATGATCATGCATATCTCACATACTTGGTACATCATATAGTACTGATGCATATTTTGCACTGCATCCTCTGGATAATGCAGATTCAGGTGTTTCCCATCAGGCTCATGGCTAGACGAAGCCGGATATCCAGTCAGCATTGGTGAGTTCTCATGGTTTGAGGGCTGGTTTCCATTATAGTTGTGTTGTCTATCTTTCCTTTAGATTATTGAGTCAGCTGGGGTCTTATCCCATCGGCTTTATATGTTGGTTTAGAGGCTTTTCAGACATAGACACTCCTCTTTGGATTGTACTTCCCATCTAACTTGACTATATATATGCTTATGTTTCCCAATTCTCTTATTATGCTTCCGCTATGTAAAATTGATATACCTGAGTTATGCAATGACCAAGGGTTAGCTCGGGGCACTCGTGGTCCTAGGTCCTGTGTTATGTCCAAGGGGTAGCCTCGGGGCGTGACAAACTTGGTATCAGAGCTTCAGGTTCAAGAGTCCTAGGATGTCTGAAAGCCACATCGAGTAGAGTCTCTTTCATGTTAATGAAGCGTGCCACACATATGAGAGGGAAGCTATGAGGTGTCTTAGGAAACTTCACTTCTTTCATGATCATATCTTGCGATAGAGCATAACTCTAATGATCCTCTAATCCTTACCTTATACGTTTCAGATTATGCCTCGATGTGCTATGCTTCACCGAGCCACTCAAAATGCCGCTCCTCCAGTTTCGGCCCCTGAGGTCATGAATGAGGAATTTAGGAATGCCATCTATTTGCTAGCCCAGACCTTGGCCGCTCAGGCCAACCAGCCGGTTCCTATCCCCATCCACCCTCAAGGTGGGGTTGCAGCCCGAGTTTGTGCTTTTGTCCATATGAAATTGTCAGAGTTTTGGGGTTCGAAAGTGAATGAGGATTCACTAAATTTTATTGATGAAGTGAAGAAAATATTTGATGTGATGCAAGTGGTTGGTGTTTATTGTGTGGAGCTCACGTCTTATCAACTCAGGGATGTAGCTCATATCTTTTTCAGGAGTACAATTTGAAGTTCACTCAGTTGTCTAGGTATGCCCCCTCTATGGTCGCAGACCCGCATGATCATATGAGCAAGTTTATCTACAGGGTTTCAGATTTGGTGAAGAAAGAGTATAGGTCTGCTATGCTGTTGAGTGATATGAACATTTCCAGACTCATGACCCATGCTCACCAGATCGAGGGAGACAAGCTTAGGGAGATGCTTAGGGAGAATAAGAGGGCTAGATCCGAGGGTTCAGGTTTTGGTCATCATAGGTTTGGTGGCGAACATCGCTCCTCATTCCAGAAGAAGTCATCAGGACCAGTTCATTCTTCTGCTAGTGCTCCTACCCAGGCCCAGAAGCCTCATCATGATCAGACTGGTAGAGGATCTAGTTCCTATTCAGAATCTTAGGGGAGTGTTGCTAAGTGATCTTCCTACCCTATTTGCAGCAAGTGTGGGAACAATCACCTGGGAGAGTGTCGTTTGAGCACAAGTGCATGCTTTGGGTGTGGGTAGGTTGGACACATAATTAGAGACTTCCCTTCAGCTAAGAAGGGGTAGGGAGGTAGTAGGGCTCAGTCTACTCCAACATCCCCAGGAGGTCGACCAGTCCAGCAGGGCACAACTTCTAGTTCTGGTAGTCAGCGCCAGAACTGCCTTTATGCTATGTCATCTTATCAGGATCAGAAGGGTTCCCCAGATGTTGTTACTGGTATGTTGAAAGTCTTCTCTTTTGATGTGTATTCTTTGTTGGACCCCGGTGCCTCGTTATCTTTTATGACTTCTTATATAGCATGCAAATTCAAAGAGTGTCCTGAATTGCTTTTAGAACCCTTTTGTGTTTCTACTCCTGTTGGTGAGGCAGTCCTAGCCAAAAGGATCTACCGAAATTGCCCTATCTTATTCCTTCATAGAGTCACTTCGGCAGATTTAGTAGAGTTGGAGATGATTGATTTTGATGTTATTCTTGGTATGGATTGGCTACATGCTTATTATGCTTCTGTTGATTGTCGTACTCGGGTTGTCAGTTTCAAGTTTCCAGATGAACCCGTCTTAGAATGGCAAGGTAGTCCCCCATCCTGAAGAGGTCATTTCATATCTTATCTTAAGTCTAGGAAGATAATTTCCAAGGGTTATGTTTATAATATAGTTCGGGTTATGGACACAGAGTTTAGAACCCCATCCCTTCAGTTTGATCCTATTGTGAATAAGTTCCCAGAAGTGTTTCCCGAGAATTTGCCCAGAGTCCCTCTTTAGATGGAAATCGACTTTGGGATAGATCTTCTTCCAGATACAAATCTATCTCTATTCCTCCCTATATAATGGCCCCCGTGGAACTTATAGAGTTAAAGGATCAGTTGAAGGATTTTCTTGATAAGGGTTTCATCAGGCCTAGCATTTCCCCATGGGTTGCTCCAGTCTTATTCGTTCGAAAGAAAGATGGTTCCCTCTGAATGTGTATTGACTACCGTCAGTTGAAAAATGTCCCAATTAAGAATAAGTATCCCATTCCTAGGATTGATGACTTGTTCAATCACATTCAGGGTGCTAGTTTCTTCTCCAAGATCGACCTTAGATCCGGTTATCATCAGCTTTGTGTTAGAGAGTGTGATATTCTGAAGACAGCCTTTAGGACTCGGTATGGTCATTATGAATTTGTTGTGATGTCTTTTGGTCTAACGAATACTCCTTCAGCTTTTATGGATTTGATGAACCATGTGGTATTTAGATATGTTTGTGATTGTTTTCATTGATGATATCCTTATCTACTCTCGGAGTGAGGAAGAGCATGCGGACCATTTGCGATTTGTGTTACAAACTCTCAAGGACCGACAGTTATTTGCTAAGTTTAGCAAGTGTGAGTTTTGGATGCAGTGTGTTATTGCTAAGGAGGTTCATAGACTAGCTCGGTTGGGAGTTTACCTTATGGACTTGACAGAAGGTGGTGTTATTGTCCAGAATGGTTTCGAATCATCCTTGGTAGCAAAAGTGAAGGCAAAGCAAGACAGTGATCCTATTTTACTTCAACTTAAGGGTGCAGTCCATCAGCAAATGGTTAAGGTTTTCTCCCAAGGGAGAGATGGTGTGCTTCGTTATCAGTGTCAATTATGTGTGCCAGATGTAGATGGGTTGCGACATCAGATTTTGATGGAGGCTCATAGTTCCAAATATTCCATTCACCCCGGTTCCACCAAGATGTACCATAATCTATGGGAAGTCTATTGGTGGAACGGTATGAAGTGGGACATAGCCAGTTTTATGGCTAAATGTCCCAACTGTCAGCAAGTGAAGGTGGAGCATCAGCGATCGGGTGGCATGATTCAGGATATTGACCTTCCTACTTGGAAATGGGAAGCGATCAATATGGAATTCATTATAGGTTTACCTCGTACTCAAAGGCAACATGATTCCATTTGGGTGATTATCGATCGGATGACCAAGTCATCCTATTTCTTGTCTGTTAAGACTACGGATTCAGCAGACGATTATGCCAGACTCTACATCCAAGAGATAGTTCGATTGCATGGTGTTCCTTTGTCCATTATTTCAGATAGGGGTACTCAGTTTACTTCTCAGTTTTTGAGATCATTTCAGAGAGGTCTTGGTACTCAGGTGAAGCTTAGAACAACTTTTCACCCTTAGACAGATGGCCAGGCAGAGCATATTATTCATACTTTGGAAGACATGTTGAGAACTTGTGTGATTGATTTCAAAGGTAATTGGGATGATCACTTACCTCTTATCAAGTTTGCCTACAACAACAACTTTCACTCTACCATCCAGATGGCTCCGTATGAGGCACTTTATGGTCGGAGGTGTAGATCTCCTATTGGTTGGTTTGAGGTAGGTGAAACAGCTTTGATTGGCCCAGATTCAGTTCATGAGACTATGGAGAAAGTTTAGCTTATTAGGGAGAGGTTGAAGATGACTCAGAGTCGTCATAAATCATATGCGGATGTGAGGAGAAAGGAATTGGAATTCAAAGTTGATGATTGGGTTTTTCTAAAGGTGTCACCCATGAAGGGTGTGATGAGAATTGGCAAGAAAGGGAAACTTAGTCCCCGTTTTGTAGTTCCTTATCAGATTCTGAGGAGAGTTGGTAGCGTTGCTTATGAGTTGGATTTGCTAACGGAGTTAGAAGCGGTTCATCTAGTTTTCCATGTTTCCTTGTTGAAAAAGTGTGTTGGTGATCCGACCTTGATTGTTCCCTTGGAGGATGTAGGTGTGAAAGATAGTTTCACCTATGAGGAGGTCCTCGTAGAAATCCTTGATCATCAGATTCTGAGGTTGAGAAACAAAGAAGTCGCTTCGGTAAAAGTTCTTTGGAGAAATCAGCTTGTTGAAGGAGCTACTTGGGAAGTGGAATCAACCATGAAAGCCAAATACCCTCATCTCTTTCCTTCGGATTCTGTTCCAGCTTGAGGTAATAGTTTTCTCCTTAGTATGTTCCTCCGATCCTATCCCATCAATTGCTCTCGTGATCCTAGCATGCATTCATGTTTTCGAAGTTGGTTCAATCATGTTTTAAGTTGAAGAGTTCAGTTTTTCTATTTATTCCTTGATTTCCATGTTTTGTTGCTGGTTGGGCTATTTTTCTCTTTAGTTTTCCCTGATTTAGTCTTCATTCGAGGATGAATGATCTCAAGGGGGATATATTGTAACACCCCAGAAATCTATTTAGCTTTTAAAAATCAAAAGCTCAGAAAATTTCAAGTTTCCAGGGATGACGAGTCTAAACCACGGACCGTGGTTTGAACCACGGGTCATGGAATGGATCCGTGGTTTAAGTCTTCCAGGCTCAGACTCTGGCCTGAGAACCACGAGGTTTTTCTACGGACCATAGTTCATTCTACGGCCCATCCTGTCAACTTGTGGTATCAGACTTGAGGGCTGACTGATCCCCAGGAACCACGAGTCTAGCCTACGACCCATAGTTTGAACTACAGACCATCCTGTTGACTCGTGGAACCTGATCAGAGACATGCCAAGTCCTTTAGGAACGACGAGTTAGGTTAACGACTCGTGATTCATTCTACGGGTCTGTTCTCTTGACCCGTAGTTTGCCTTCTGCAGCTTGATCATTGGCCAGGAACCACGAGTCGTGGTTCAAATGACAACCCATAGAACCGACCCGTGATTCCTGAAGCTGACCTCTTTTATTAGCTTTTCTTAATTATTTTCTAGGGGTATTTTAGTCATTACCCACTCTTTTAACACCTAAGTGAGGTCGTTTTGGCCATCTTAGCATGATTTCTAACCCTATTAGCCTAAGTCCCTTCTCATTACCTCATTCATCTCCCAAAAACGAAAAATAACTCTCTCAAGCTCAAGGTCTCAAGCTCCAAGTCCAAGTCTCCTAATCTTTTCAATTTCAAGTGGGTTAACTTCAATCAAGGTATATGGGTATTCAACAATGGGTTCCTTTCACCCTTGTGCCCAAAACTCCAATTTCAAATTTTGATTTCATGAACTTTCAAATTAGGGTTCTTACTCAATTCTTATGAATTTTGCTATAAATTACCTTCTCATGATTTTATTATGAAATTTCATTAAATTGCATGATTTTGCATTGGTTTTTACATATGATTTCCTATTTCATGTTAATTATGGTAAATCCTACACACATGAAGTTATTTAAGAAAATTGGGTAAATTGATAGCAAGATTTTCATGAATTCCAAGCAAATGCATGCCTAGTTCCCATTTTTTATGAAAATATATATTATTATGAAATTGAACTAAGGCCATGAAAGTTTTCAAGTTATGAATTATTATGTAAGACAAGACACCCGATGTTCCATCAATGCTAGAGGTCATAAGAAAAATATCATACTTGAAATCATTTATGTGGGGAGTTTCTTATAACTGACATAGACTATGTGAGCTACATGAAATCCAACTTCTGTACCGTAGTTGGCAGAGCTGGCCTGTACCTTACCGGGGTACAAGACCATGTTTAGAGTGGAACCACTATCATGAGCCCATTGGGTGAAATAAATCCTACGGTGGAAACATAGTTTTGGACTTGGATTATTTGGAACCCTCGTCAGCTCGGTGCTAAATACTACTCCCAAAATATATCATATAGCTCACACATATCATGTGATAAATCTGGATGTCAAAACTATTCATTAATCATGTGGACATATCTAGATATCCTATTTCTCATGAAAACATAATTCTTGAAGGTATAGCATGGCACTAGATCAAAATATGTTCTTGCTAAATTTTGTAAATTGAGGAACTAGGCATACTATTTTCATAGATACTTGAGGTCATATTATCTGAATATGCCAATTCTGCTTGAAAACGTATAGTAAGTTTAAATCATGCTAAGTTTCTCCTCAAATCATGGGGTTAAGAAATACTTGTGAGAACTTGTGCCAAAAATAATGTATTAGGGATTTGAAATCATATAATGATGTAAGTAAATCAAATTCACAAGAACTTTCATAATTGAGTAAGAACCCTAGTTTCATAATTTTATAAATTCCAAGTAAAACTTGAGGTTTTGGGCATAAGGGTGAAAGGAAACCTCATTGACTACCCACATACCTGATTACTGAAGAGTTTCTAGGACTGGAACTGAAAGATGAAGCTTGAAGAAGAACCATAGGTCTGTGGTTTTAGAGAACCTTTTGTTTGTTTTTCTGAGTTGAATCGAGGGAATGAGGGTGAAAAGGATCGAGTAATCTAATAAAACCCCCTATTTGGGACTTAAAATGACATAATATGGGGCTTAAAAATAGGGGAAAAGACTAAATTAACCCTTACAAATGAATTAAAAATTTTAGAAATTGAGGGGTTTACGAGTGGGTCTACGGGTCATCATTTTGATGATGAACCATCAACTGATCTGTAGTTCGATTGAGGGGTCATTAATCGATCCGTCATTTTCTGACAGACTAATAGAGCTTTTCTAAAATGCCCATAACATTTTACTCCAAAATCAGATTAACAAGCGGTCGATGGCATTGGAAAGAAGACTAAAAAATATATAATTTGGTGCGTCATGGGGCATATAACTCTTTATATTCTAGGAGAAATTATCGTTTGAAGTTGACCTTGGTAGAATCTTACACTAGAACTTAGTCGGTAGAGGAGTTTTTAACTCAACTTTGTGTTTGGGACCTATTATGAACTTAAATCACATTCAATACTCTTATCATCATTACATTTATGGTTTTTGGTAGTTGACATGCCTTGGTATTGAGAAATACTATTGGAATGGTCAACAAATCCCATTTTGAATCGAATAGTAAAATTTCCATAGACATGCTTCCATGAATGGTTCCACAGCTTTTGGTCCCATTCCACGGGCCGTGGTTCTACTCATGGTCTCTAAAGCAATTTGCAAGGCTTCTGAATCAATTCTACGAATGACAATATGACTCGTGGATTAAAACCATAGTTCATGAACCTGCTCATAGTTACTAGGGACTGGATTTTTGGCTAGGACTAATTTCACGAGTTAATTCATGGTTTGTGGACTAATTCTACGGGTCATGGACCCTCTCGTGGAACCAAGAAATTTCTGGGGTGTTACAATATCTCCTCCTTGGGATCATTCATCCTCGAATGAAAGATATAGCTTAGCTAAAGAGATAGCAACCACTAACATGAAACTGATTTATGAATCTGGACATCTATCATGGCTGGGACTAATTTAGACTAGGAGTAAGGACTCAACTGAATTTACAAAGAACAAATTCATATAAGGAATTGCATGGAATACATAGACATGAAACTTAGGAGAGTAGGACTAGAAGGAAGGAGGGAAACTACTTGAACTGTCTGTATGATTCTTGAAGCTTACTTGCTGGGATATATGGGACTAATTCATACTGAGGGTTTAGAACTCAACTGAAGCATTCATGACACAAAAGTACTCATAGAACTGTGAGGTGATAAATAACAGGGTGAAATTTCTAAGAGTCACTAGAAAGGAATATTTGTTTTCCCCCGATGCTTCTTATAAGAAGTTCTAATAATATTTGGGAGAATGACTCACAGGCATGATCTGAGTGAGACATCCGAATAAAAGATTATAACATGGTCTGAGAATCCTAGTCTGTTGATCCGAGTTCATAGAATAGGAACGACTATTAGTTGACCATGAGATACCTTTGATCTGAAACTGTCTATCATGGAAAATGGGCATCTAGGGCAGAGAATAAGAATAGGACTACTATTTCTTAAGCAATGTGACAGTTAACTTTCAAACTCAGCAACATTTCTCAACCATGTTCCTTTTTACAAAAATACTACACTTAAATAGCTGAAATTTCTAACTCTCTTAGGGGTACTTTACATACGGCCGCTAGAGGCTAAGTCTAGTTGCATGTTCTTACTCTGTTCAAGCTTAACTCAAAAATACAAAGCACTACCACTTAAATGACCATATTTGTCTCAACTACGGGAACTTATATTTTATAACCACTAGGAGCTATTACCCTCATAAATATACTTATTTTTGTCGCCTTAAATAATCCACCTTAAGCTCTAATCAAGGAGTCACTAACCATAATAAGTCCTTATCCACATGTATATCAACAAAATCATTCAAGACTCTCACTGAGTTACCATCTACATCCCCATCAAAGCATAAAGAGGGTCACTGAAGAACTAGAACATGAGGATCTAGAATAATAGGGATGCTTTAAAATCTTGACTTAAGGATTTTCATAACTTGACACTCGAATGAGGCCTGAGGAGTAAAATAAAATATGAATGAACTTGTTCAGGAGATTTGATATGAGAACATACATGATGTAGCATGATTTTACTAGCCATTAAGGCATATATTGAGGACTGAGTACATAGAACTGAGCATGATGTGAGAGATGATCTTACATATAATGAGTCTCTTAACATAAAGCTGGAATTCATGGAATCATAGAGTAAGACTGGGATTGCTATATGAAGCAATTGCTTCTCATTCTAGGAATCTGAGAGTGGACATACATTTTCATGAAGTGTATTAATATTATTTTGATCATGGCTCTGACACGCAAGGCATGAGTAGGGTGTCAGAATGACTAAAGTACAAGGAATATAATAAGATAAGAATGAGTCAGGTATCTGCCTCCCCCTAGCTTTATTCTAGAACTCAAAAGCACTACTACTAGAATCTCCAAAACTCGACTTGGATTATCACCTTATAATCTCCCCCATAGATCAAAGCCATCATCATAAGTCTGGGGACCTCTTCAATGATTCTCTAAACTAAACTATAATCACTTTAATCTAATAGTCGGGATCTACATATACCCTTGAATGCTAAACTCTACTAAAATACTATATCTGTAGGCACATCCTTGCTGGTGCTTCCTTTTGAGATACTTCTCTCAAAAGTCTCTAGCTCTGATAGTCATCCTACTATAACTCAAGCTCTTACTAGCAAACATAATCATTTGAGATACTAGAAAAAAACTATTCTGAGAGACTTAACATCTTCTATCTATAATCTCTTCAATACAGCTTATATAGACACCCTCTAATAAAAGCTTAGCCCCTCCACACTTAGCAGTTCAAGAATACTAATTGGGAACTCGTAATACTTACTAAATCAGAATCTTATGTTGTATAATAATACCTTGGGTATGCACCTTCCCTTCTAAAATTCAAAATTCTCCCTGTTTATAAGTATGATCACCCATAATTCACACTTAGAGTCTAACACTTAACATGGACAACCACACAACTACTCATACACTATACTAACTTACTACTACTGGATAGAAATCAAGGAACACTAGTTCACTCAAAAATTGACCACCTTCTCTTTCCAACTTCAGTCTACAAGTACACTCTCTTCCATGACCTTACTACTCTTTCTTACTGCCTCACTACTCGCCTAATGGATACATAGTTCTAGCTTTCCACTTCAGTAAAACACTACCCCCGCTCTATTTTCTACTACATTTCTAAATTCATACTTCTAACTCTAAGTCATTCTACCACTCATGGCTCAAATGCACGATTCATATGAATAAGAGTGAATTCTTTTAAATCACTGAACTTAGAAGCACTGACGGGCTCCTCTCTAGCCCTTGTGCAGTCTTGTAACTGCCTATAGGCTCTGTTTTAGAAAACTTTATCAGTAGGATTTTAAGTTTGACTGCTTTTATTACCTTAAAAATAAGGTGTAGTTAGCGAAATTGGAGCAATGATTAGATCTGCATACATTTCTTATAGACCAGCTCTATGGAATGATCTGGAGTACAAAAGAAGGGAAAACATTTCCTAGATGTCCTGTAGCCCCTCAAAGAAAAGTATAGACGTCTCTGTACTATTCTGCAAGAATCTACTAGATATGACTTTATAGACACTCTAGGACATTTAAACTATGTGCTCTGATTTCAAGTTTGTCACACCCCGAGCCTATATCCTAAATGTAACACGGGACTTAGAACCACAAGTGGCCCCAAGCTAACCTTTGATACTGGCATAATTCATGAGTATCTTAATAGAAACATATAAATTAGAAAAATTTATGCGGAATCAAGATTATGGAATAGCTTGTTCAATATATCACTGATTAAATGTTTACAATACTTTAATTTGAGTAGAATAATTTTGACTGACTATTTATGAAGCCTCTACTAACATCGACTACCGTTAGCCAGGACATAACCCCCAACTTTCTCTAATCAATGTATAAGGACTGAGATAAACTACTATGACTACTAATTGACTGGAGTTTTTGAATAAGGAGAACCCATCACCTTCTAGTTGGGAGCTGCTATCTGTCTGACCCTGATCATGTGAGCTAGCACTAAAACCAGCATCATAAAAAGATGTAGCACAAGAAGTATGCAATCAGTACTTTGAATATACTGAGTATGTGAGTTAATGCAATAATTTGAAATCATGAGAAAACATGTAATGTGAGAGCATAACTGAAAACTGGATTAAGTATGAACATCTAAGAATGCATAAATCAAAACTGTAAAACATGGGCTTTTTTACTAAAGAGAGTATAAAACATGTCTGAACAATAATCTATGAGAAATCATGATATTTAACATAAATAAAATTTATACTGGGGATGCCATGAATATACTAAAAACATGCTTTAAGACGGAAGCTACATAACAGTGGCAAAATCTGTAATACAAAGACCCAAAGAAATATCATAAGCTGAAAACATGAGTTATAGTTGTAAGTCGTAAAATAGCATATCTGAACTTGAAAACTAGAAGTCATAAGCAAAATATCATACTTAAAATCATTTCTTTGGGGAGTTTCATACAACTGACATAGACCATGTGAGCTACATGAAATCCAACTTCTGTACCCTAGTTGATAGAGCTACCCTGTACCTTACCGGAGTACAAGACCATGTTTAGAGTGGAACCACTATCATGAGCCCATTGGGTGAAATAAAAATCCTACACTGGAAATGTAGTTTTGAACTTGGGTTATTTGGAACCCTCGTCAACTCGGTGCTAAAAACTACTGCCAAAACATATCATATAGCTCATACATCTCATGAGACATATCTGGATGTCAAAACTGTTCATAAATCATGTGAACATATATGATGTCCTATTTCTCATGAAAACATAATTCTTGAAGGTATAGCATGGCACTAGATCAAAATACGTTCTTGCTAAATTTCATAAACTGAGGAACTAGGCATACTATTTTCATAGATAATTGAGGTCATGTTATCTAAATATGCCAATTCTTCTTGAAAAGATATAGTAAGTTTAAATCATGCTAAGTTTCTCCTCAAATCATGGGGTTAAGAAATACTTGTAAGAACTCATGCCAAAAATCATGTATTAGGGATTTGAAATCATATAATAGTGTAAGTAAATCAAATTCACAAGAACTTTCATAATTGGGTAAGAACCCTAGTTTCATAATTTTATAAATTCAAAGTAAAACTTGAGGGTTTGGGCATAAGGGTGAGAGGAAACCTCATTGACTACCCACATACCTGATTACTGAAAAGTTTCTAGGGCTGGAACTGAAGGATAATGCTTGAAGAAGAACCCTAGGTCTATGGTATGAGAGAACTTCTATTTTTTTCCTGAGTTGAATTAAGGGAATGAGGGAGAAAAAGATCGAGTAATCTAATAAAGCCCCCTATTTGGGACTTAAAATGACATAATATGGGGCTTAAAAGTTGGGCAAAAGACTAAATCAACCCTAATGAACGAATTAAAGAGTGAAGTAATTTAGTGGTTCACGAGTGGGTTTACTGGTCGTCATTTTGATGATGAACCATCAACTGACCCATCATTTGGTTGAGGGGTCATCAACCGATCTGTTGTTTTCTGACAGACTGACAGAGCTTCAATAAAATGCCCATAACTTTTTACTCCAGACTCATATTGACAAGCAATCAGTGGAGTTGGAAATAAGATTCAAAAATCTATAATTTTGTGGTCCATGGGACATCTAACTCTTTATATTCTAGGAAAAATGATCATTTGAAGTTGAACCTGGTAGAATCTTACATTAGAACTTAATCGGTAGAGGAGTTTTCAACTCAACTTTGTGTTTGGGACCTCGTATGATCTTAAATTACATCTAATACTCTTATCATTCTTATATTTATGATTTTTGGTAGTTGACATGTCTTGGTATTGGGAAATAAAACCAAAATGGTCAACAAATCCCATTTTGAATTAAATAGTAGAATTTTCTTAGACATGCTTCCACGGTTGGTTCCACGGCTCGTGGTCCCATTCCATGGGTTGTGGTTCCACTCTTGGTTTCTAAACCTATTTGCAAGGCTTCTAAATCAGTTCTACAAATGATAGTATGACTCATAGATTGAAACCATGGGTCGTGAACCTGCTTATGGTTACTAGGGACATAATTTTTGGCTAAGACCGATTTCACGAGTCATTTCATGGATTGTGAAATGATTCTACTGGTCATGGACCCTCTCATGAAACCTAGAAATTTTTGGGGTGTTATAGCATGCTATGCCAGATGTAATGCTTTTTAAAGGTTGGAGTTATGGGAGAACCTAGAAGAGTTGGCATAAGACAATCAAATTCCTTGGATTGTGGGAGGTGACTTTAATGTGATTTTAAATGAGGAAGAAAAACTGGGGGGGTTTACTTTTACACACTTTGAAGCAGTTGATTTTTCTCAGTGCATAAACAATTGTGCACGGACAAAATTGAAAGTTTCGGGGAGCAAATACACATGGTTGAATGGTAGAATTTAGGAGGACTATATTTTTAAGAGGCTTGATAGAGTTCTGAGAAACCAAGAATTCTTTGATTTACTCTCTTCCAGTGAAGTGCAACATTTGGTGAGACAAAGAATTGATCATGCCCTATTACATGTAACATGATGCTCCGAGGAAGAACCTATGGTCAGACCTTTTAAATTCCATAGTTTCTGGACCAAACATCAACAATTCCATCACATTGTACAAAAGAACTGGAAAATTAAATTCATAGAAAATCCCTTTATTGAATTTCAGGCCAAGATCAAGAAGGTGAAAAAGGCCTTAGCTGTGTTGAGTAAAGAATCTTTTGGGAATATTTTTCAACAGATTGCAACTTTGGTGGATGTGATTGAAGTGAGAGAATTGCAATTGGAAATTCAACCCACAATAGAGAATAACTCAACAAGGCAGAATCAAAATTGATGAAATTTTTGCATATGAAAGAAGAATACTGAAAACAGAAGTCATGTATGAGATGGCTTACAAATAGGGATAGGAATATCAAATTCTTCCACTCTTATATCAAAGAGAAAATGAAGAAGCTCCACATTTGGAGAGATTCAAACAGCTTAAGGGGGCACTTTTAATTCCAATAAGAATATTGGAGCTGAAGCTGTATCTTTCTTTGAGAAGCAATTTAAAGGTACTAAAAGAGTATCTTTAAGATACACTGTGAATTCAAACAACTCATTTTGATCTCTTAAGATCAAAATGAGATGGTTAGATTACCAATCAAAGAGAAAGTCAAGAAATTTGTGTTTGAACTAAATGGTGATAGCACGAGTGGACCAGATGGGTTTTCAGGTCTTTTCTTTCAAAGTTGATGGGATATCATTAGAGAGTATATAAGTAAGATGGTCAGAGCCTTTTTCTGTGGGAAAGATATCACTAGGTTCATAACTTATACAAACCTTGTCCTTCTTCCTAAGAAAGAAAATGTTCATAGCTTTACAGACCTCGGACCTATCAGTTTGAGTACTTTTGCCAATAAGAACCTTTCAAGGATGTCGCTTGAAAGGATAGTTGTACTGTTATCTAGCATTATCCCAATGAATCAAATTGACTTTGTCAAAGGTAGAAGTATTACTAAGAATGTCTTGTTGGCTTAGGAAATCATCAGGGATATTAATAAAAGGAACAAAGTTCATAATATTATGGTGAAATTCTATATGTCTAATTCCTATGATAGGGTCTCCTAGATTTTTCTCACCAAAGTTCTCATAAGGTTTGGTTTATCTAAAATCATTATTGACATGGTTTGGGGATTGGTGTCTCGTAACTGGTATTTTATGCTTATTGATAGACAATCACATGATTTTTTTCAGTTGTTTTCAAGTTTTTCGGACAAGAAAAATAATTTTTAACTTTTGAAATAATTTTGAAACTTGGTAAAATTCAGAATAAAATAATTTGTGCAAAAAGAAAGAGTAACCACTTAATTTAATCTTAAGAGAAATTAAGAATACCTTTAAAAATTCCTAAGTCTAAAAACAGTAAAAGAATTTAGAAATAAGAGATCATGGGTAAGGGTTCATATTAATATCTCAAGAAGATTTAAAGCACTTGGGATATCCGCTAACTCGTGGTTATCCGGTCTTGTTTTAAGCTAACTTATTTTTGACTAACTTAGAAAAGAGGATTATACGTATTTTAAAAGCCATTGATAATTGTGCCCATCTTTGAAAAGAAAAGGCAATTATGGTATTTGAAACTTAATTAAACGAAAGAAGTGGTTAAAACCTTACTTTGGCTGATTTAATGGAGAAATTATTTGAAAGAGTTGAAGTTATTTAAATAACAAGTAAATAAAGATTTATTTTTTTAAAGGAGAGATCTTTGAAAAGAAAACTGACTGTAATTATTTAAAGAAAGATTTTACTTAAGACAATACTCAAACACAGAAAAACTTCCTTGGGGATTCTAACTAAGTTAAAATGTTAGAATTGGAACAACAAAAAAATAAATATTTAGAGAAGAAAAAGAAACATGATTAAGCTTCGAAGACCAATCATTTAATAACCCTGTCCTATTATTCTATCATTTGGACTTGAAGCCCATACTATTGCTGCGGTTCTATGGGTTTTAGACCCATTTGCCTCTTATTTTTGAGCCTTTAGGCCCATTCCACTCTGCCACCTGTATATTAGATTCCATATTCCCCAGGAGTCCACTTTTTTGAGAGCTATAAATCAGTTCGTTTGGGACTTGAATGAGGGTGACTTGATGAGATAAAGAAAATTGAACCTCCGAGGCCCTATCTCGTAGATGTAGAGGTGACTAGCGGCAGACATAAATCATACCTGTGATCACCGCATGTGAGGCCTCTACCTCCGATCTACCAGGGACCGCATAAAACTAACACCGACCTCTACCAAACTGACTGCCATCTCGACCACAGGTCCTTCCACGCTGGGCACTACCTCTACCTTGAATACCACCTCTTCTAACCAGTGGCTGCACTAAGAGTGGCCGCCGAACCGGAATGGGATGGCCGGACCGGAATAGACCGGTACGGCTAGTACCGGAATGGTGACCGGTACCGGAATGAACCGGTCCGGTTCAATCGGTATGGAAACCGGATTCCATCCCATTCCGGTTTAAACCGGAATGGACCGGTATCGTACCGGAATGGGCCGGACCGATTTACCGGAATGGTTTTTTTTTTTTTTTTTTTAATTTTGAATTACATTTTGAATTTCAAACTTAATTTTCAAGTGATAACTTATAACTTAAAAGTTTTTATAATTTATAACTTAAAATTGAAATAGTTAATTATGATTTAAAATTTTATAACTTATATAAATTATATTTGAAGTTTATTAGTTTGTTAAAGTTTTTGTTTTTTAAAGTTTTTTAATTTATAAGTTTTATTTATTTTAATTGAAGTTTGATTAAGTTTATAGTTTATATATATTTTCTAAGTTATATATTTGAAATGTTTTAGTTTGTTTAAAGTTTTTTATTTTTTTAAGTTTTCAATTTATAAGTGAAGTCTATTAGTTTAGTTTATTTTTTTAAGTTTTCAATTTATAAGTTTGTTGTTTATTTTTTTATTTTTTTAAGTTTTCAATTTATTAGTTTATGTTTTCAATGACTAAAAGTATAAAACTATAAAAGTATAAAACAATGATAAAAATTAAAAAATAATCCAATTTATTCAAAATTTCAAACTAATATTACAATTTACAACTATTAGTAAAGCGCCTAATTTACGCAGCCACCTTCTAGGAAGGGTTCTGTTTCAACTAAGCGCGCCTAATTTACGCAGCCACTTTCTAGGAAGGGTTCAGTTTCAACTAAGCCTCGAATGTAATACTAATAGTTGTTTAGATGTTTCAACTAAGCCTCAAATGTAATACTAATAGTTGTATAGACTTATAAATTTATCTTCTAAACTTTGTAAAGTTTCAGCTTTTTCAACCTCAATTCCTGGTAAAGCTGCTTGACGATCTTCAAGTTCAGCGCCATCATCACTATCAAATCCAATGAGGTTATCTATGGCTTGTTCTGCTACTTTTTGCAACTTTGGTCTTCCAACATTTCTTCGCTCGGCGTTAATCCAATCTCTAAACAACACCGATACCTCCAAACTGTCTTCTGCTAAGGAATATCTATGGTCTCTAATTTGAAATCTTGCCGCGCTAAAAGCTTGCTCCGAAGCAACTGATGATCCTTGAATAACTAGCACGTCTCTCACCATCTTGCTAAGTTTTGGAAAGAGTTCTTCACGACATTTCCACCAATCCAATAGCTGTGGTATGCCATCCGTAGTTGGAATATTATCAACATCCTGTTCAAGATACTTAGAAAATTCACACTTATTAGAAAAATCAAGACCAAGTTGTGATCTTGCTTTACCATGGACACCTGATCTCGACGTAGAAGTTTGAGGGGCATGATCAAGATTTTCTAAGGTCACAGTATATTTGTCATACATTTTCTTAGCCCAAATTTTAATACTATCTTGACATGTTATTAAATCCGGTGTTTCTTGTGGTGAAATATTTAAATTAGTATAAATTTCTCTAACTAAAGTTTTTGCACCAACTTCTTTATATTCCGGGTTAAAAAGAATTGCAGTTAAATAAATTTGTGGAATAGGAAAAAAAAAAATTTAATTTTTTAATCATAGCTTCAATAGAATCTTTAAAATATGAATTTTGTTTATAGATAGCAAAAATGCATGAAATATTCCAAATATGTATTAAAATTTCACTAATAGTAGGATAATATGTTGCAGAAAAAAATTTGGTAGCATCAAAAAATAATTTTAAAAAGATTTTAAGTGCTTCTACTACATCCCAATCACTGTCCGCAAGTTTATCATCAGGATAAGCATTATGACTATTAAACATCATAGAATAGGCTTTTTATACTTATAAGCAACTTCAAGCATTTCATAAAAAGAATTTCATCTAGTTTTAACATGCTTTGGAACTTTTCTAAATGGAACTTCACACAATTTACAAAAATCTTTATATTGTTGAATTCTACTATTATTATTCATATGAAAAATCCAAAAAATTGCATTTTCAACTTTATCAATACAACTATCAAATACCCTAATACCATCTTTCACAACTAAATTTAATATATGTGCACCACATTTGATATGAAAAGCATATTTACTAATTGGACAAAGTCTAGTTTCTAGCATAGTCATAGCATTTAAATTAGCAGAAGCATTATCTAAAGTAATACTAATCACTTTATCAGTAAGATAAAAACGTTGTAAAATTTTTAACACACTTGAAGCAATATAAGTACCAGTTTTTTTGTGTTCACAAATTTTATAAGCGATAATTCTTTTTTGGATTATCCATTTATAATCAATCCAATGTGCAGTAACAGTTAAATAATCAAATTCATTAGGACTACGACCCATATCAGTGGTAATAGAAGCCCTACAATCCATCATATAAAAATATTTACGAAGATATTGCATATGTTTTTCATAAAATTCAAAAATATCTCTTTTTACCATGCTTCTTGTAATACCTTCAAAACTGAGATAAAATGTATCCCGAATATATCTTATAAAACCATCATGTTCTCCAAAATGAAAAGGCAAACCACAAACAACAACCATTTTAGCAAAATTTTCACGATCACGGTCCCTATTATAGGGCCGTTGTGAAACATGACCAGCAGGGTTTGAAGGATTTAGTGAAGTTTGAATCATGTTTGACCCGCCAACAGAGGGTCCAACGCTAGAGCCAGCATCACCTTGACTAGCTAGATATGCTTGCCACTCTCTCGGATGTTTCTTAAGCAAATGAGTTTTTAACCCCCAGTCGAACCTCCACTAGCACCAGATACATATTTCCAACTTTGTTTACAAATACGACACGTAGACACAGTTTTTTCTTCATTTAAAAAACAAAATTTCCACACTGCTGATTTTAAAGGACGTTGTAGTTTGTTCTTACCCCTCACTGGAGCAATAGGGGGAAGATCAGCTCTAACTTGAGGATTATCCTGAGTTGGAGCTTCGGGAATAGTGGGGGCGGGGGCAATAAAGGGACTAGTCGGTGTATCAGTTTCTTCTAAATCATCATCCTCATGCATTTCTACTTCTTCATTTAATTCATCTTCTAAATCATTATACATTCTTTCATAAGCTTCGTTGGGAATAGGGTCATCCGTAGTAAATGGAAAATTAGTTTCATTAACATGCGTAAATTCATCTGTATTAAATCTAATTTGAGGAAGAGCAGGGCGGAGAGAAGAACTAGAAGAACCACTACCTATTTTACCCTTCACATAACTTTTTGTTCTTGAAATAATACCTTTTTTACCGGATTTTTTTTGAGATGGATCCATAATATAATAAAATATAAAATTAGCAAATTAAAATAAACAAATCACAAGTTCACAAATCACAAATTCACAAATAAATCACAACTAATAAACAAGAATAAAAATTTAAAAATTAAAGAGTGGAACGAATATACCAAACGTCTGCCGTAAAAACAGACGATTATAACTGAAATTTGAAGAAGATTGCTCCTCCAAAATTCACCAAATTACACTTCACTTGCAAAATAATAACAATAATTATAGAATTTGTAAATATTAAGAGATGAAAATTGAGAGAGAATGAGAGTTGAATGGATGAATAAAAATTAAAAGGAGAAGGGGTATTTATAATGAAAAAATAGGAGGAGGGCTGTTGGGGGGGTGCTGGGGGGCTAGGAGGGGGGGAGGGCTAAAATAGCCGTTGGGTGGCTGAAATAGCCGTTACCCAACGGCTGCAAACGACTACATTTAAAAAAATAAAAATAAAAAAAAATCCCGCTTTGATCGGTTTGTAACCGGTACGAACCGATATCAGTTTGCCGGTATGGATCGTCAAACTCGGTCCGTTCTGGTCAACTGCCGGTACCATTCCGTTTTATCCCAGTACCGGAATGGTACCGGTCCAGCGGGCAGCTTTAATGTATTAGAATAAAATAATCCCATATCAATTGTTCCTCAAAGATATCTGAATATATGCTTAACACCTTTCTAGTGTCTTCTTGTTGGAGAGGAGCTGAACCTCGCTAATAAACTTACTGCAAAATAAATATATGATCGGGTATTATTGGTAAGGTACATTAGTGCCCCAATAGCACTGAGATATGAAGTTTCATCACCAAGAAGCTCTTCATCCTTTTCTTGAGGTCGGAATGGATCTTTATTTATATCAAGTGATCTCACAATCATCGGAGTGCTCAATGAATGTGCCATATTCATATAAAACCTCTGTAGTATCTTTTTGATATATGTAGACTGATGGACAAATATTTTACTCTTTAAATGCTCAATATGTAGGCCAAGACAAAAATTTATCTTTCTGAGATCTTTCATTTCAAATTCTTTCTTCAAATATTATATTGCCTTTGAAAGCTCTTTAGGAGTTTTGATCATATTCAAATTATAAACATAAATTGCTATGAGGACAAATTCAGTTTCAGACCTTTTAACAAAAATACAAGGACAATAGGATTAGTTTTGTATCCTTCTTTTAGCAAATATTTGCTAAGACGATTGTACCACATTCTTCCTGATTATTTCAGTCTGTATAAGAATTTTTGAAGCTTTATTGAATAAGTCTCTAGAGAGTCTTTGCATGCTTCAGGCATTTTGAGTCCTTCGAGAATCTTCATAAAGATTTCATTGTCTAGTGAGCCATACAAATAGGCTGTGACAACATCCATCAAGCGCATATCAAGTTTTTCATGCACTACCATACTTACCAGGTACCTGAAAGTGATTGCATCCACTACAGGAGAATATATCTCCATATAATCAACACCAAGTCTTTGCGAAAATTCTTGTGCCACAAGTCGTGCTTTGTATCTAACGACTTCATTTTTCTGATTACACTTTTGCACAAAGACTCATTTGTACCTCACTCGCTTGACACCTTCAGGTGTTCGGACTATTAATCTGAAAACTTCACATTTTTTAAGTGAAGTCAATTTCGCTTGAATCGCTTCATTCCATTTTGGCCAATCATTTCTTTGTCTACATTCATCGATAGATTTTGGCTCAAAATCATCATCTTATTGCATTATTTCAACAACAATGTTATTAGGCAAAAATATTATCAATCACAACATTATTTTGGTTTCACTTTTTTCTCGAGACATAACTTATTGAGATTTCTTTATTCTCATTATGGACCTCCTCAGTGGTCTCATCATCTGTTATGACTCGGGGATCTTCTTGAGCAATTATTTTCACATTATGATCATCTTGATCATTTATTTCTTTTCTTTTCCAAGAATTTTTATCCTTGGAACCAATTGGTCTACCACATTTTAGACGTGGTCTAGACTCATTTGCCTTAACAGTTTGTTCTATCGGGACATCAACTCGAACTGGAGCATTTACAGCTGGGATATGCGATTTAGTAACCCTTGGAAGGTTAATAAACGCATTTGGCAGTTGATTTACAATATTCTGCATATAAATCATTTTTTGTACTTTTTGCTCACATTGATTTGTTTTGAGAATCTAAATGAGATAGTGATATTGATTTTCAATCTATCTCTTTTCCCAACTGCTTATGTTCTTCCCCTAATATTGGGTATACTGATTCATCAAAATGACAATTAACAAATCTTGCCATAAATAAATCTCCAGTCATAAGCTCCAAATATTTTATAATAGAAGGAGATTCATATCCAACATATATCCTCAACCTTCTTTGGGGATCCATCTTTGTGCGTTGTGGTGGAGCAATGGGAACATACACTGCACATTCAAAATTTTTGAGATGTGAAACATTTGGCTCCTGACCAAAAGCCAACTGTAGTGGGAAAAACTCATGATAACTGGTTGGCCTTTGCGCACAAGTGTCGCTGCATGCAAAATAGCATGCTCCCATATTGAAACAGGCAATTTTGTCCTCATTAACAATGGTCTAGCTATCAATTAAAGACGTTTAATTAATGATTCTGTAGACCATTCTGAGTATGAACATGAGCAACTGGATGCTCAATTGTTATCCCAGTGGATATACAATAATTATTAAAGGCCTGAGATATAAATTCACCAGCATTATCAAGACGAATTATCTTTATTGCATAATCTGAAAATTGTGCTTTTAACCTTATAATTTGAGCCAACAATCTCACAAAAGTCATATTACGAGTTGATAATAAGCACACGTGTGACCATCTCGTAGATGCATCTACCAAGATCATATAATATTTGAATGGTCCACATGAAGGGTGAATAGCCCACATATATCACCCTGTATGCGTTCCAGAAATGCGGGAGATTCAATCTCAACCTTAGTTGTTGATGGTTTGATAACCATATTTCCTTGAGAACAAGCAGCACAAGAGAATTCCTTTGATTGAAGAATAATTTGATTTTTCAAAGTATGCCCACGTGAATTCTCGATTATTCTGCGCATCATATTATAACCGGGATGGTCCAACAGGTCATGCCAAATGATAAAATCATTAGAACCATTAAACCTTTTATTTACTATGGCATGTGATTCAACCATACCAATACTTGTATGGTACAACCCAGAAGAAAGTGCAGGTAATTTTTCAAGCACAATTTTCTTTTCCGCATTTATTATAGTAATATAAAGGTATTCAATCTTTTCTTCATTTGCAGTCTCAACATGATAGCCATTTTGACGAATAACCTTGAAACTTAACAAGTTTTTTGAGACTTAATACAATATAATGTATTATCAATGGCCAATATTGTTCCCCTGGCTAGTACTAAGGCTGCTCTGTCAGAACCCTCAATTAATTTTGTACTACCAGATATTGTATTAACATAGGCCCTTTTCATGATCATATGAGAAAAATATTTCTTTTCTCTTAGTATAGTATGAGTTGTGGCACTATCCAGAAGGCATATATCTCCATTACTCATCTTGGATCCAACTGAAGAATGGGGAATTTTATTAATCTTCACAAAAATAAAAGTACATTATAAGAAGTACGAACAAACTAAAAACTGAAAAATTTAAGTACTTTAACATAAGGAAGAACAAGATAATTAAAACAGATTAATAAAAATAACAACATTATGTATTCTCCAGTTAAATGAAAAATCTTCAGTTTCGATCTCCAAAGAAGTCCTCAACTTCTAAATGAGTAATATCAGCGAGGCCATCAAAAGCATCATCTTTCAGAGCCAAATTTACTTCAATATTCTCATCATATTTTTGAGAAGCTCCTGCCTCGGTATTATAAGTCAGGTGTGATTTCACCCGGGCATTAGAAGAAGAGGCACCACATTTATTTCCTTTTCTTTTAATTTTTTTTTGATAAAGTCTGACAAAATGTTCAGGTGCCCGGCATTCCTTTTTTCAATGGTCTTTCATGCCACAACGATGACAGTGATCGCCTTTGCCTCTTGAAGGAGTATTTTGAGAACCCATATCGTTCTCCCTTCTACGGTGAGCACCACCCAAATGATTATTATATCATTTCTTGCCTTTGCCACCCCCATACATGTTATTATGGCCCCGATTATCATTCCGTCTTTCTTCAGACTTTTGATCTTTTGCTACCACATTCGCTTCAGGGAATGGAGCAGATCCAGTAGGACGGGCTTCATGATTTTTCATCAAAAGGGCATTATGTTGCTCAGCCACCAGAAAGCATGAGATCAAATCAGAATATTTTTGAAACTCTTTTTCACGGTATTGCTGCTGTAATACTATATTAGAGTCATGAAAAGTAGTCAGAGTCTTTTTCAACATGTCCTCATCCATTACAGTTTCTCCACACAATTTCAATTGGGAAGTTATTCTGAATACAACAAAATTATACTCAATTACGGTCTTAAAATCTTGAAATCATAAATGCATCCACTCATAACGAGCCCTTGGCAATACCGTGGCTCTTAGGCGCTCATACCATTCCTTCAAATTAGTTCATAATTCAAATGAATTTTTCACTGTTAAATATTCATATTTTAGCCCTTCATCAAGATGATGGCGAAGGAAAATCATAGCTTTCATTTTATCCTGACTTGATGCTTCATTTCCTTCGACTATAGTCTCACCGAGGCGCTTAGCGGCAAGGTGAATCTCATCATCAAGTGCCCATGACAAATAGTTCTTTCCAGAAGTGTCAAGTGCCACGAATTCAAGCTTTGATAAATTTGACATAGTGAAAACTATCATAAAAAATAGTTAAATTAATCTCATGTTGATTTCTTTATATTTCAAATAATAAAATATAATATGAGTGAAAAATAAATTATACGCAGGAACATAGAGGATTACAAAACATGTGAACTCATGAAATGTTGAAATTATATATTAAAGACATTTTCTTTTTCTAATGTTTTAAACATATTTACCAACTAATCTTAATGGAATTAATATCAAAAGAGTTATAAGTTTCTTTTATTATTATTATTATTATTATTATTATGATTCTTTATGACACACAAATGATATTCATAAGCATATGACATGAAAATAATTAAGAGTATTCTAACTAGCCTACTATCATATATATATATTACGTAGTATTTAATTTTAAATTACATATAAGTTAGTGGGCATATAATAACATAATAATTTAAACATGAAATATATTAATTATTATATCAAGTCATATCATAATAATATCAAAAGTAAGTCATGTATGCAGTAATTAAATTGAAAACTCAAGATTTACGAAGATCCTATTAAAAATGTTATAAACATAGAAATGTATACCTGAGTCAGAAAGAAAATTGACTACCTTTTAGGAAAAACATAATTCAAATTTAAGCGGGTCCCAATTAGTTAGAGACTCGTGCTGATAACGTGTTGTAAAACTGAGAAAAATATATAAAGACTAAACAATAAATGAGACAAAAGATATAGGAGAGTATAATTCTTATTACTTTCTTCAGTACTTTTCGATTGTACCTTTCATAGGAGGATGACAACCTATTTATAGTTCACCAATTGTCATCTCAAATACATGAATGGATAAATTCATTTATTAGGTACATGAATAAATTGATACATGAACAACCAATAGAAGTAACGAAAAGGACATCCATATTCACAGAAATTGTAACAACATAGCCTTGTATGGCATTTAATTTATACTAAACCACCTTGTTTGGTTGTTGTTATAATATATTGGGTCCTTTTGAGAGTTTATATCCAACTTTGAGGGAGTTTGGCAAAATTTTAAGGTGATTTTTGGTGAAATTTCATATTTGAGTTTGTCGTTGAAGATGAACAATAAGTTTAGTGGGATTTGACCATGAGTTTTTTTTTACTTTTTTCCGGAGTTGAATTCCAAAAATGGTGTTTGGCCATAAAAAATTGAAAAATTTCAAAATTCAACTTGAAGTTGAATTCTGGAATTTGAAAAACAAGAAAAACTTGTTTTCACTCCCACTTCTCTCACAAAAAGTCAAAAACAACTCCAATTTATATGGAAAAAAATCCATATATACTATATTAGATATAATATTACAACTTATAACAATAAATTCTAGTTTTCAATACCTACCATAAGTTTTCTAACAAAACCTACCAACTTAATAAAATCCGAAAAAAAAGAAAAACGAAAAAAAAATTAAAAAATCAGGTGCAACAAAATCCCTAAAAAAATGGTTGAGGGATATCAATCAACCCAAAAATATCTCCAACATCTTAAAATCAACATATCTTCTCTCTTATATCTCATATATCTTAATTTTCTTATTTTACTCCTTTCTATTATCACTTTAGTTGATATTAACTTTTATACTTAATTAGATTTGAAAATTATCAAATTATCACGCCATAGATATCAAATTGTATATCGATTTCATACATTAAAAGTTGAGAATATGAAAAATTATTTTGTGTATGCAATGAATATACAATCTGGTGATATAATACTTTTATGTACAGATTAGTTTTATACCATAACCATATATATATATATATATATCGAGACATTATGAAAATAAATTACATTTTATGTATATAATTGGTATACAAACTGTTTTCAATGTATGTATACTATAGTCATTAAATTGATCAATGGATATTAGCATAGAGTGTCTTAGATAATACTACACAAAAATCACATTATATACTTGAAATTATTCATTTTAATGTTATTTATTATAACCTATAATGAATTTTAGAAGAGAAAAGAAAAATATTTATGAATTGCAGAGAAAAAATAATAATTTAGTTGAATAATGATAATTGTAAATTCCTAAATTTATGCCTACTAAATCAATTAAAAAATAAAATTTGGATAAATACAGAAATAAGACTAAGAGAGAGAAGAAATTTTTTGTTTTGTAATTATCTTCCTTAATTATAATGAGTTATTAATGGGTTCCATTTTGAATTTGTTCCTTAATTAAGTAGTATTAAAAAAAATTATAATTAAATATAATAAAAAATAATAACTAATTTAGATTCTGGTATGACTTGTAATTAAATTGATATTTTAATAATTTTAAAAAAGGTGATGTATATATTGTAATAAAGAGTCTTAAACTATTATCTAGGATAATTTTTTCAATTTATATTCATGGCCAACTCCAACTTCAACTCCAACTCCAATTTATAATTACTCTTCACATTATTATCAATAATCTAGTTATTTATTATAAACTACAACCTAACAATAATTTTTCAATAAAAAGATGATAAAATTTATTAAAAACTAGTTACATATAAATTAGTCATGAATATATCTTCTCATGTCTGCCATACTTCATATCATGCATGAATCATGACCCTTGATTTTTAAACATGGAAACAATTTATTTTCGAGATTTGGTAAATTGACCTCTATGAATATTCATGTACATCCTTTTGGTGTGATTTAAATGTGAATTCACCATTAAGGGTGTGTTCATGTTCAGTTGGTCAAATTTTTGAAAATATTTTCTTTAGAAAAATAAATTTATTAAATGAGAAAAATGACTTCTCTAGTGAAAGTAGGAAAAACAAGTTTCATAAATGATATTCCACATTGATTATGTCCTCCTCACCCTCAAATACACCTCATCTTCACCTTCACCCCCTAGCCCTCATCCCCACCATCCCACACCCCCACCATCCCACACCCCCACTTCCCATAATATTTAATAAGATTATATATAAACACTTTTAGACTAATATTTTTATCTTACTTACCGAACACAAGAAAATAAGTAAGAAACTCCCTTATTTTTTGAAAAAATAAAATAAGTTGGCAAAAAAAAAGAAGGTTTTATTAGTTAGAGAATAAAGAGGAAACAAACATATTTCATCATGTACAAGAGATGTACGTCTCATGTATATTTGGATGAATATGAATAACGGATGCCTCAGACCCTCAACCTATTCTTTTGTCAACTGGACAAATTATTGTTGTTGAATAAACTGTCCTCATACCATATACGTCTAATCTTATTTTTCTTCATTCAATTTTATACCAAGCATAACAACATTAACTCAATTTTTTTCTCAACACATTATAATCACTTTGCATGAATATCATATCAATAAGTTAATATATGCCTTCTATAGTTATAATAGATAACTTTTTTAAGGACTTTAATTATGTATGATGTCTTGTAACTCTACCTCCGTGTCCTTGCTTCTTGGAGTGAAAACTTTAAGAAAAGAGAACATCAAAGCAACCATTTCCATCAAAAAATTCTTATAATAGAGAAAATCATAGTTGACTACATTTGGGTCATCTAGTTTACAAAATATATATATATATATAGGTAGTGTATACTTTATACTAATATACATATGCTATACATACATACACACATATATACATACATACATACACACATATATACATACATATATATATATATATACATATATATAAATATACACGTATACATAATATATACACATCATATACAACCAAGTGTATATATAGTGTATACTTCAACCCTTTTTGGTAAATTAAATGACTAAATGGTATATATTGATAACTATCCCACTACAATATTTGGGTAATATCTTATTTAGTTTACTTCCTTCATGTTTGCGTATTTGCTTTTTACGTTTAAAGAAAAAAGAATTATTCAAAGAGTGGATATAAAGTTAGTGGCTAGTTTGTTTTGTTAGTTTCCTTTTTCTGCATTTAGTTGGGTAGTCTCTTCAAGGGTGAGGATAGTAAACTTTTATTTTAGGCCCTAAAATTTTTAATAGTCAATTTTAAGATTTTATTTTCATTGGCAATATTGAAGAATGTAAGAACAAAGGGTACAATATGTTTATATAAAAAAAGAAAAATTATCTATTTTTTACCCAAAATATTTTAGAATTTTGAATTAAACAACTCAAATTTTTATATTAATAAATAAAATTTTAAGAACAACATCCAAGGTAATCTATGGCAAACAAATGGCTAACATCTTATTAACTAGAATTAATCTTTACTTTTTAATAATAATATTACTATGTGAAGTTAGTCAAAACAAGTAGTATGTAAGAACAAAAAAGACAATTCTAAATTATTATTATTATTATTGTGAGTATGTATATATATTTAAAATATTTTATTAAAATTTGACTTTAAATCACTAATTTTATTGAAAAACCCTTAATTTCATAATCAAGCAATATATTCTCAAAGTATCTTCCTAGTTAATGATCTAAGGTTCAACCTTGTGAAAGAAAAGTAAGCTACAAGATTATCGATTTGAACAACGGATGGTGACATATGAAGATGTATGATTTCTAGTGCATAAAAGAAAAATTGAAAAAAAAGGTTTAGTAGTTTTAATCATCTCTGACCCTTCATACATATTCAATTTTTATATTTTACATGTTATTTGCTATTTATGTATATGAAATTAAGAGTATATATTTTTTTGTGCTATAGGTTATACATTCTTTTCTGACACCTTGTTGACTTATAAAAAAAATTAGTTTTGTTGATTTTAGAAGGAAGGTAGTAAGAAAGGAGTGACATATATATATTGAATTTCTTAAGAAAATAATTTTCTTACGATTATCGTTATGATACTTTGAATATATTGACATTGAGATTAGTAAAGACAAAAAAAATTGACGATTACATGAGAAAATAAAAAAATCATGTTTGATTCAAAAGTAGTTTGTGCTATTTTCTTATCTAATTTGATAACATAATCTTTATTTTTTAAAGCACTAAACGAATTGTTCATATCTCATCAAATATTTTAAATGTAAAATCATGATTTGTAGTACTCCAAATTGACTCCTGAGAAGATAAACAAAACTATTATTGCTTCGTATTGATTTATCTTTATATCTTTTAAAATTTTAAAGTCAGAAATAGTTACATAATCTAGCTTCAGTTTTGATTTTAGATTAATTATCAAAATGAGTACCCCAAGAAAGAGGTCAAGAAATTTAAAGAGAAAATTTTGAGTACTAAAATGAACCATTTATCTCCAATGAGGGTAATTCATGCAAATTAAATATATTTTGATATAAATAGATGATACAATTATAAAAGATCCTTAGGCATAATACCCCTCATTATAAGAACGAAGATGCAATTTTAAAATTTTGAAGTAGTGCCAAGATGTTTTTGATCTTTAAAGATTGCCTACACCAAAGAATTAATATGTTAAAGTGCTTGAGAAAAATCATATAATAATTGCTCTATTTTTTTCATTTCAATTTTTTTTTTGTCTCAACGAGCATTAAGTTTTTATTGTCCAAATTCTTAAAAGCTTATACTAATATATAATATAGGTCAATTTTAATAGTAGTATAATTATGAGATTAAATGCATAACTCCTAAATATCATATTATGTATATGAGTTTTTCTATTGAATTGTTGGTGCATTAAATATATCAAAGCAAATCAGAATTATTAGAGAGAAATTTTTTAGCAGGTTTGTACACTACAATAAAATCTAAAATTATGTGGTATAGAAACTAGAATTAGAAAAATACTGAGAAGTTTAATCTGTTGAGATACTTTTAAGACTTTTTGATAAGGCAAATAGCAATTTTTTTTTAAATAAAACTAAAATAACCATAAAAATGTACATAAAGTCAGGTAAAGTGTAAAGAGGACGACACTCGCATATAAGCAGTTTGACTTGACGAAGATATATTATGTCCTGCTTATTTTTATTGTTATATACTACTTCACATATATTATATTGTATTCTTTCTACTCGTTTACATACCATACATTTTATGTACTGACGTTATTTGGTGTTGCATCATTGTATGGTGCAGATTCAAGTACACAGGTTTGTGATCCAGCACATTCTTGAGATCGTCAAAGTTTAACTTTTGATGAGCCTCCCTTTTTTCTGGAGGTCTAGTTAAACTTGATAGTTCCTTTTATTTTTAAGGTATGTCAAAAGTTTTATTCGGTAGACAGTATTATTCACATAGAGGGGCTTCATAGACCACATCTGTTAGAGTTATGTTATTTGAATTATGATCTTCGTGTCATTTTATTTATGAGTTTCAAGCTTTCTTACTATTGAAATAATGAAAGATATTTTCTTTTAAAGAATGTATAGTGTCTCACTTATGTCTTTCACAATATTGTAGTTGAATGCTCATGACATGTGCTAAGCAATTCGTTCGGGTCAAAGATAACATTGAATGTCGATTATGTTCAGGGTATAGACTTGAATCGTGACACATGTGACACAGATTTAAAGAGAAACTTAGCTTCAATTTCTCAAATTATCGATTTGAAAAATACATTTTGTTTAGTCTAAATAATGTGAAGGTTCTTGATAATGTAAAAAATATATATGCTAATATTATTTTTATTGATGAAAAGAAAAAATTGTTATCTGTCATGACAGTAGAAAAAGCCTATGTGAAGAAGACAAGTCAAACAGATAGCGCCATTAATTTGACATGATCGACTGGGATACTTGGGATACTAATTATTGCAGCAAATCTGTTTATATCAATTTGAAAAAAAATCACATCGTCTTTAATTTCAAAGATCATCAAATTATAAATTCACTATGTTTGATCTGATTCATACAAACTTGATGGGACCAACAAAAATAATAAATTTTAGTGATTTTTGTTATGCCATGGTGCTTGCAAGTGACTTTTCAAGATTTACATAAGTAAAGTTCTTGGAAGAGAAGAGTAAAGCCTTGTCTAAATTTGTTAAATTTTAAACTATTATTGTAACGATTGGGTCCGTCGTTACGGAAAAATCATTCATGCCAATTTTTAGAGTTAGAAAACTCCGAGTTTGGGAGTTTGAAATTCTGGGCTAGACTAGTCTCGGCCGAATTTGGAGTGAGGTATGATCTAGGGAAATCCGAGTAAGGATTGGGTTTGATGTCTTGATTCGAGCTAGTTTTCCTTGTAGCTAACACATAAAGGAGTCCGGGGGACTTTTCAGAATCGAATTGGAATAAATAGAACTTTCGAAATCGAGGTTGACGTGAAACGGGTTATTCCGGGATGACAGAAAAATAAGTGTGTTGTAAAATAGACTAGTTTTGGAGATTTTATGACTTTCTGTCCCGTGTCAACTACTACAACGGTTGACACTCCGCCATGGCGACCTCCGCTGTAGCGGAGAAATTACCGCTACAACAGAAGTCAACGATGGTCAGCCTTCGCCATAGCGGACGACTCCTCTACGACGGTACCGCTATAGAGGAGCGGACCTCTATAGCGGAGCATGACGGGATTTAATGCATAAATTTTTTCAAAATAGTTCAGTTTTTCTTGAAATATTTTGGGAGAAGAAGGAGGCGATTTTGGGCGATTTTCATCCGTTTTCCACCATTTTTTGTCCTAAAGGTTAGGATTCTACTCCCCAAACTCCATGATATCTTTCCTATGCTATATAATTGCTAAGGGTGGACTTGGGGAAATGTTGGGATGACCTAGGAATGGTAGAATTCGGGAAAAAAGGGGATTCTAGGTGCTAGAGTTCTTGGGTCTTGATTCTTGGTGATGGGTAATGATCACTTAGCCATAATTCTCTAAGGAAATTCGTAAAAATAATGAATTTAGGTGAATTAATGGTGGGAGAGCCCGAGAATGGGTGGAATGATCATGGTTGGCCTGGGGTTTGGGATTTTTTATAATCCGGGTAATTTGTAGGCCATAAATATTGATTTTTGGTTACTGTGTATTAATTTCTAGACCAAGAACAAGCAAGGGATCCTGAAAAAAGGAAAGCTCCGGCACTATAAAGCTTGCTTATTCGAGGTAGGTGATGGTTATTGATTCCTGTATGCATTGTATGTTTGTGTACTCATGTCTAAGTATTTGTATGATTTGCATTGCTTAGGGAATGGTTTAGGAATGTCCAAAAGTCTTGTTTTTCAGTCTTGTGAAATGAACTAAGTGTTATTGCTTGTTGGTTTACAAGTGTTGATTGTTCATTGTTTGTGACTGTGGATTTATGTGACATTCGGTTGGCTCAGGTACCACGCCTGGTACGGGAAATACTAACGATTGGCTCGGGTACCACGCCTGGTATGAGATATACTAACGGTTGGCTCGGGTACCACGCCTGGTACGGGATAACACTAAAGGTTGGCTCTGGTACCACGCCTGGTATAGGTTTACGTTATTGTATTGTTGCATCTTTATTAATGGTTCCCTGAGTAGATCGGGTTGTGTTTATGAATTGTGGTTGTGTATTTTGGTCTTTGAGAGGCCGGGTTGTTACATTGCTTTATGAGTTTGGTCTTGATGTAAACTGGGTTATTTGTCTGACACTTATGCATTGTCTAGAGGGGATCCAGAGTGGGTCCGGGATATGTAATGAGGTATAATTTTTATTGTTGTAGATTTTTTATCATAACTGTGAAGTGGTTTACCTGTGGGACAAGTTAGGTAGAGACTTGTAGTCTAGGAATACCTGTTGACTTGCCTATGTGTTTCTGTACTCTTATTTGATTGTTGTACTACTCATACACTGTTTATTTGGAACTGGCTGATGATCCTACCAGTACATAGTGATTGTCTACTGATACTGCACTTGCTTGTCTTTTTGTGAGTACAGAAAATCTTCCGGCGATTGACACACGACCTCACTTGTAGGCCTGACACTTCGAGATATCAAGGGTGAGTTGTTCGACCAAGCTGCCTTTATTTCCATCTATTGAGTTGTAGCCCATTTGTTTTGGGCTTAGACTATTTCTATTTTTGGGGTTGCATCCACGTACTCTAGCTTTAATAGATGTTTTTGGTACGATAACTTTCAGATTCTAGGGAGGGATTTTCCGCAGGCTATATTTTTATAGAGTTGATTTGATTATGTTGATTGCTAGTTTACATTTCTGCACACTGGTTTGAGGCTGTTAGGCTATGCTGAGAGTTTGACTCTATTGGTTCGCTCATCCGGGAGCTGGGTGGGTGCCACTCACGACGGTCTGGGTCATGACAAAGATGGTATCAAAGCCCTAAGTTCGTTGATCTCGTTGTACCCAAAACAGGTCTAGTAGAGTCTTACAGAACGGTGCGGAGACATCCGCACTTTTCTTCGAGAGGCTATAGGACTTTAGGAAACTATCTTTTCTTTCTTCCATCGTGCTATAACTTGATTCCAATTGGTATCTGGTGATACAAATTGGTATCTGAATCTTTTACTCTTCTGTCCGCAGATGGTTAACACAAGGAACAACGGAGCTAGACCTGCGGTTCCAGCAGTAGGCCCGACTGTCCGTGGTAGAGGTAGGGGAAGGGGTAGAGGACGAGGTAGAGCCACACCCGCCAGGGGTGGGGCTTAAGCTGCTGCAGGAGCACGAGAGGCAACCCCTCCCCCACCTAGGAACAAGTTATCAAAGATGTAGAAGTTGTTGTGGAAGATGAAGGGGCACGGGCGGAGGCAGATTCGGCACAGGCTGGAGGTGCAGATCTTCCCTCTATGACGCCCGAAGCATTTCAGCAGGCTTGGAACTTCTTGAATGGTTTGGTTGGTGCTGGAGCCATACCCACGGGCGTTGCAAATCAGGCTCTGGGCACTCAATCAGCAGATCCTACGGCTCCTAGTATGGATGCAGCTTCAGGCACATGTGACTTCTTCAGGCCAATGCTAGGCCTAGTGATGACATGAAATGAACATGAGATGCTGACCAAGTTTCTCAAGCTGAAACCTCCTACATTTTAGGGTATGGACAGGGAATCTGCTTATGACTTCATACTGGACTGTTATGAGAGGTTACACAAGCTAGGCATTGTGCAACAGTATGGGGTTAAGTTCATCACATTTCAGGTGCAGGGTGATGCCAAGCAGTGGTGGAGATCTCATGTGGAGTGTCGGTCATCTGTTTTACCTCCACTGACTTGGGAGCAGTTCCACTCTCTTTTCTTAGAGAAGTACGTACCCCGGAAAAAAGGATGAATTCTTGAATTTGGAGCAGGGTAGCATGTCAGTCTCTGCTTACGAGGCAAAATTTTATGCCTTGTCTCATTTTGCTACACAGTTGCTGGGTTCCGAGGAGGAGCGGGTTCGGTTGTTTATCAAGGGTTTGAATACTGAGCTTCAGGTATTGTATGTGCACATGACTTCTTCAGGGAAAGGTTTCAACGAAGTGGCAGATTATATGAAGAAACTTGAGGGAGTCAGGCAGGCGGGGCAGGCTAAGGTGTTAGCCAAGAAGCCCCAGAATGAGGAAAATTATGGTGGTTCATACTCCAGGGTAAGAATCAGCAGGTATACTCAACCCATCCTATTCAGTCAGCTCTGCCAGATGCTACAGGTGGTCGTCCGCGAGCTAATCAATAGTTTTCAGCTCCTAAGGGCCAGAGAGCTTCTTATTCATCTACTAGCAGCCATGTACTTTATCGCGGTTATTTCTATTGTGGTGATCTGGGCCACTTTAAGAGGGAGTGCCCTCAGTGGTAGACCGGTAATCAGGTTCAGCAGCAGCCCAAGGCTTTGGTCCCAACAGGTAGAGGTGGTCATGCTAGAGATCGTCCACAGGGTGGGCGAGGTAACTTTCAGAGAGGCTGGGGAGACAGAGGGAACGGCGGCGCGGGCAGGGGTGCATCACAGCCGGCCAGGGAGGTTGCTCGAATTGATGATCGGGCTCACTATTATACGTTTCCAGGGAGGACCGAGGCTGAGGCATCTGATGCGGTGATCACAAGTACCATTCTTGTTTGTGATAAAATTGCTTTGGTATTATTTGACCCAGGTTTTACATATTCTTATGTGTCTGTGAGTTTTGAGTTAGGCCTGGACTTGATATGTGGTATCCTTGATTCCCCTATCTATTTTTCTACCCCGGTTGGAGAGTCGGTAATTGTGACTCATGTTTATCGTAATTGCTTGGTTGTGTTTATGGGGTTGCAAACTTGGGTAGACTTAGTAATTCTAGATATGGTCGACTTTGGTATTATTTTGGGCATGAACTGGTTATCCCTGTATCACGCTGTGTTGAGCTGTAACACCAAGACTGTGGCTCTAGAGATTTCGGGTAAGGATAGGCTAGAGTGAAAAGGTGTGTACAGGTCTAAGCCGACCAAAATTATATCGTTCGTTCGGGCTAGGAAGCTAGTGGGGAGAGAGTGTTTTGCCTTTCTAGCTCATCTCCAGGACGATAGCGTGGAGTCCCCATCTATTGAGTTAGTTCTAGTTGTTTCAGAGTTTCATGAGGTGTTTCCAGCGGATTTGCCTGGCATGCCTCCGGACAGGGATATTGACTTTTGTATTGAATTGGAGCCGGACACTCATCCCATTTCCATTCCTCCATATCGTATGGCTCCAGCAGAGTTAAGGGAACTTAAGACTCAGCTTCAGGAACTCCTAGATAAGGGATTTATCCATCCCAGTGCTTCGCCTTGGGGTGCTCCGGTATTATTTGTAAAGAAGAAGGATGGTAATATGCGGATGTGCATAGATTACAGGTAATTAAATAAAGTTACCATCCAGAATAAGTACCCTCTACCCCGTATTGATGATCTGTTTGACCAATTACAGGGTGCATCGATGTTTTCAAAAATTGACTTGAGATCAGGGTATCACCAGTTGAAAATCAGGCCCAAAGATGTTCCTAAGACTGCTTTTCGGACTTGGTATGGGCATTACGAGTTCTTTGTGATGTCGTTTGGTTTGACTAATGCACCGGCGGCATTCATGAGTCTGATGAATGGGGTGTTTAAATCTTACTTCGATTCGTTCGTCATCATTTTTATTGATGACATTTTGATCTACTCCAAGAGTAGGGAGGAGCATGCTAAACATCTCTGTATATTATTGGACACTTTGAGACATCAAAAGCTCTATGCGAAGTTTTCCAAGTGAGAATTCTGGTTGACTTCAGTTGCGTTCTTGGGGCATGTAGTGTCAGAACATGGGGTAATGGTAGATCTCTAGAAGATAGAGACAGTCAAGAGTTGGGCCCGGCCTAGATCTGTGACTGAGGTAAGGAGTTTTGTTGGGCTCGCAAGTTATTACCGGAGGTTTGTTAAAGATTTTACATCCATCGCTACTCACCTGACAAGGCTGACATAGAAAGATATACCATTTGTGTAGTCCGACAAGTGCGAGGAGAGCTTCCAAAAGCTCAAGACACTTCTGACCACGACTCCTATTTTGTCCTTGCCGATTGAAGGTAAAGACTTTATTGTTTACTGTGATGCTTCACATTCTGGTTTGGGTACTGTGTTGATGTAGGATAGGAATGTGATAGCCTATGCTTCTAGGCAGTTGAAGGTGCATGAGAGAAACTATCAGACTCATGATTTAGAGTTGGCAGCGGTGGTCTTTGCACTCAAGATTTGGAGACACTATCTTTATGGTGTCAAGCGTGAGGTGTTCACTGATCATCGCAGTCTGCAACACATTTTCACTTAGAAGGAGTTGAATTTGAGGCAGAGAAGCTGTATAGAGTTATTGAAGGATTATGATGTGACTATTCAGTACCATCCGGGTAAGGCTAATGTAGTGGCAGACACATTGAGTCGGAAGATAGTTAGCATGGGCAGTTTGGCTTGTTTGGGGGTGTCCAAACGACCACTAGCAAAGGAAATTCAGGCATTGGAGTGCAAGTTCATGCACTTGGGTATTTCAAAACAAGGTAGAATTTTGACCAGTATTGAGGTCAAATCCACATTCATGGAGAAAATAAAGGCCAAACAATTTCATGATTCACAGTTGAGCAGGCTTCGAAGCAAGGCAATATCTGGAGAGTCTGAGGACGCCACATTAGACTCTGGCATTGTGTTAAATTTTAGAGGAAGGATATATATTCCTCGGGTTGATGACATGATTCAGAAGGTGTTGGCAGAGGCTCATGGTTCGCGGTATTCAATTCATCCGGGTGTAACCAAAATGTACAGGAATTTGAGGCAACTTTATTGGTGGCCTGGGATGAAAAGGGACATAGCTGATTTTATGTCTAAGTGTCAGAATTGTCAGCAGGTAAAGTATGAGCACCAGAGACCTGCAGGACTGCTTTAGAGGATGCTCATTCCAGAGTGGAAGTGGGAGAGAATAGAAATGGATTTTGTGGTGGGTCTTCCCAAGACTTTGGGGAAGTATGACTCTATTTGGGTCATTGTGGACAGGCTGACCAAGTCAGCTCACTTCATGCCGGTCAGGGTGGATTACAATTCACAGTAATTGGTTAAGATCTACGTGAAAGAGATTTGTGAGATTGCATAGAGTGCCACTGTCCATCATTTCAGACAGGGGTACGCAGTTTACTTCCAGTTTGGGGCAAGTTGCATGAGGAGTTGCGCACTCAACTCACCTTTAGTACAACCTTCCACCATCAGACTGATGGTCAGTCAGAGAGAAAGATTCAGGTATTGGAGGACATGCTGAGAGAATGTGTGATTGACTTCGGGGGTCATTGGGACCAGTTTCTACCATTATGTGAGTTTTTATACAATAATAGCTACCACTCCAGTATCGACATGGCACCATTCGAGGCTCTATATGGGAGGAGTTGTAGGTCACCGATTAGGTGGTTTGAATAAGGCGATGTAAAGCCTTTGGGCGTAGACTTGGTAAGGGAAGCGCAAGCAAAGGTAAGAGGCATTCAGACCAAGTTACTAGATGCCCAAAGCAGGAAGAAGGAATATGCGGATCGCAAGGTCCGGGACATGAAATTTCTTGTTGGTGAATAGGTATTGTTGAAAGTGTCACCAATAAAGGGAGTTATGCATTTCGGTAAGAGGGGCAAGCTCAACCCCTGGTTCATCAGACCATTCGAAGTTCTTGAGATCATAGGGCCCGTCGCTTATAGATTGGCGTTGTCGCCCAGTCTGTCAGGCGTCCATCCGGTGTTTCACGTATCCATGCTAAAGCGATACCATGGGGATGGGGACTACATCATCAAGTGGTATGAGGTGTTACTTGATAAGGATCTTCGCTATGAAGAGGAGCCGATTTTGTTTCTTGATCGGGATGTCCAAAAATTAAGGACAAAAGTGATCATTATGGTAAAGGTTCAATGGAAGCATCATTCGGTTGAGGAGGCCACTTGGGAAACTTTGAGAGACATGCGGGACAAGTACCCTCACTTGTTTGAGGATACATGTACTACTCTTTTCGCTCTTTACTTTTTGTATTTTTGGGTTTGATCAATCAGGGATGAACGATAGGTAAATTGGTATCTGTTGTAATGATCGGGTTCGTCGTTATGGGAAAACCATTCGTGCCAATTTTTAGAGTTAGAAAACTTTGAGTTTGGGAGTTTGAAATTCTGGGCTAGGCTAGTCTCGATCGGATTTAGAGCGAGATATGGTCTAGGGAAATCTGGGTAAGAATTGGGTTTGATGTCTTGATTCGAGCTAGTTTTCCTTGTAGCTAACACATAAAGGAGTCTAGAGGACTTTTCGGAATCAAATTCGGGTAAGTAGAACTCCTAAAATCGAGGTTGACGTGAAAGAGTTGTTTGGGACGTCGAAAAAATAAGTGTGTTATAAAATAGACTAGTTTTGGAGATTTTATGACTTTATGTCCCGTATCAACTGCTACGGTGGTTGACACTCCGCTATGGTGACTTCCGTTGAAGCAGAGAAATTACCGCTACAGCGGAAGTCAACGATGGTCAGCCTCCGCCATAGCGGACGACTCCGCTACGGCGGTACCACTATAGCGGAGCGGACCGCTATAACGGATCATGATGAGATTTAATGCAGAAATTTCCTCAAAATAGTTTAGTTTTTCTTGAAATATTTTGGGAGAAGAAGGGGGCGATTTTTATCCGTTTTTCATCATTTTTCATCCTAAAGGTATGGATTCTACTCCCCAAACTCCGTGATAACTTTCCTAGGCTATAGAATTCTAGGGGTGGACTTAGGGAAAGGTTGGGATGACCTAGGAATTGTAGAATCTGGGGAAAAAGGGGATTTCAGGGTGCTAGAGTTGTTGGGTCTTGATTCTTGGTAATGGGTAATGATCACTTAGCCATAATTCTCTAAGGGAATCCGTAAAAATGATGAATTTAGGTGAATTAATGGTGGGAGAGCCTAAGAATGAGTGGAATGATCATGGTTGGCCTGGAGTTTGGGATTTTTCATAATCCGGGTAATTTGTAGGCCATAAGTATTAATTTTTGGTTACTGTGTATTTATTTCTAGACCAAGAACAAGCAAGGGATCCTGAAAAAATAAAAGCTCCGGCACTATAGAGCTTGCTTATTTGAGGTAGGTGATGGTTATTGATTCATGTATGCATTGTATGTTTGTGTACTCATGTCTAAGTATTTGTATGATTTGCATTGCTTAGGGAATGGTTTAGGAATGTCCAAAAGTCCTATTTTTCAGTCTTGTGAAATGAACTAAGTGTTATTGCCTGTTGACTTACAAGTGTTGATTATTCATTGTTTGTGACTATGGATTTATGTGACATTCGATTGGCTTGGGTACCACGCCTGGTACGGGAAATACTAATGATTGGCTCGGGCACCACGCTTGGTACAGAAAATACTAATGGTTGGCTCGGGTACCACGCCTGGTATGGGATAAAACTAATGGTTGGCTCGGGTACCACGCCTGGTATGGGTTTACTTTATTGTATTATTGCATCTTTATTAATGGTTCCCTGAGTGGACCGGGTTGTGCTTATGAATTGTGGTTGTGTATTTTGGTCCTTGAGAGGCCGGGTTGTTACATTGCTTTATGAGTTTGGTCTTGGTGTATACCAGGTTATTTGTCTGACACTTAGGTGTTGTTTAGAGGGGATCCAAAGTAGATTCGGAATATGTAACGAGGTATAATTATTATTGTTGTGGATATTTTATCATAACTGTGAAGTGGTTTACCTGTGGGACAAGTTAGGTAGAGACTTGTAGTCTAGGAATACCTGTTGACTTGCATATGTGTTTCTGTACTCTTTTTTTATTGTTGTACTACTCATACACTATTTATTTGGAACTGGCTGATGATCCTACCAGTACACGGTGATTGTGTACTGATACTGCACTTGCTTGTCTTTTTGTGAGTACAAAAAATCTTCTGGCGGTTGACGCACGACCTCACTTGTAGGCCTGACACTTTGAGATATCAAGGAAGAGTTGTTCGACCAAGCTGCCTTGATTTCCATCTATTGAGTTGTAGCCCATTTATTTCGGGCTTAGACTATTTCTATTTTTGGGGTTTCATTCCCATACTCTAGCTTTAGTAGATGTTTTTGGTACGATGACTTTCAGATTCTAGGGAGGGATTTTCCGCAAGCTATATTTTTATAGAGTTGATTTGATTATGTTGATTGCTAGTTTACATTTCTGCACACTGATTTTAGGCTGTTAGGCTATGCTAAGAGTTGGACTCTATTGGTTCGCTCATCCGGAGGCTGGGTGGGTGCCACTCACGGCGGTCTGGGTCGTGACAATTATGGAGAAGAATTTTGAGGTTAAAAGTTAAATGCTCGCATAGTGACGATTAAGGCAAATATATGTCTGATGAACTATTCAAATACTGCAATAATAATGATATTTTAAGACAAATAACATGTCCTAATACCCTTAACAAAATGATCTTTTCGAAAGAAAAATAACTTATCTTATTTTATGAATCTTTCCTGATTGTAAGATGAAACTATTCCCCTAAAGATTTGGACTGAAGCTATTCAATGCACATGTCATGTGATAAATTATTTGCCTTCATGATCAGGTAAAAAAAAGAAAAATTAAATAAAATATTCATTGAGTTAAATTTTTTACACAAAAAATAACCCACTTAAAAAAATAAATCACTTATTACTTAAAGTGACCATTCGCCACTTTTTAATTACACAACTTGGCCCCTCGACCAAAGTGTTTACCGCCGATCAGTCACCATGACTTATTTGGGTCAACCTCACTAAAATTCAAAGGGACAAACATCAACCTGCACAATAATTAATAATCACCAAATAAATATGTGGCCATGGACTTATCAATGATCAATGACTCCATGCTTTTTCAATCCTTCGATGTTCTTTCCTGCTTCTTCTTCTTCTTCCTTAATTCTTCTATGTTTAACCATTAATGACTTTTTCTTCCTTCTTCCCTTCTTCTTTTTCCTTCTTTCTTCGTTTGTTTTCCTTTTTCATTCCTTCTTCTTCTTTCATGTTTAGCCATTAAAGCTTCCTCAAAGTTTAATTTCAAAAATTGACATACCGCAAACATGAATTGATTCGAGTGAGTAATATATAAAAAAGTTGAAGATATCGAGATGAGCTCATACCTAAAATTTGGGACTGTTTAGAGGAGATTTTGAGCTGGTCGGGATTGAAAAACTCCATTAGCCATTAAAGCTTCTTCAAAAGATCAATTTTAATATTTGACTTGCTGCAAACTTGAATTGTTTTGAGTGAATAATATACCGTAAGACTCGAAACATCGAGAAGAGCTCATATCTAAAATTTGAGATTTTTTAGAGAATTGAGTTGGTCGAGATTGAAAAAATATATGTGTATGAAACTATTGTATAAACAACGTACATCGATGTCTATACATTTTTTATATATAGTTATACATTAAATATACACGATCGATACATTATATATACATGCGTCATTTTTGGTTGTATATTTCTGGTACATAATTATATAGCATATATACATATTTATACACCATTAGTACAATATCGATACATTACATATACATAACTATTTATACAATATCGATACATACATATACATTACATAACTATTTATACAATATCAATACATTACATATATATTAAGTATATATTACATATACATGTGGTTATTTTTATTAAATTTTTTTCTGTCACATGCAATTATGTAAAAGCCCAGTAATCGGTGTTCAAACGCTCAACTGAAAAAAAATTGCAATTCAAAAGTTAAAATAAAATTTATTGAAAAAAACCGCAATTCAAAAGTTAAAATAAAATTTATTGAAAAATTAAACGTCCAGATCATATGTATTAAATTAAGCCTATCACATGCCTTTATATATTTACCTTTCATATGTGGACATTGGTTTCATTAGACCAAATATATACAAAATTAATGATTGAGTAAAAAGGCAAAGACCAATAATGTGATATAATATTGTCCAAAGTAGTGTCACATGTCATATAAAGGAAGAAAAAAAGTACGGGTTTGGTCATTGGCAAAAATTTGGGGCTAATACATTTTTGGGTTATTTTTATGTAAAAAAAATGGCTATATTTGTTATAAACTAATTACTTTATTATATATATATATATATATATATATATATATGAAATTATCCCCAAAAAAAATTCATTTTAAATTTTATATCATGAAAAGTCAAATATAAATTATTTTTGTATATTTGATTCAACTTGTTATGTTCATATTTTAAAATTTAATCGAATCAAAATTTGACCCAAAAGTAAAAATGTATATTTTTATTGACTATAATTCATACTCTAGAAAAAGGTGAAGGTGTGTGAATCCTGAAATCAAGAAATTCATCATTTTCAGAAATGTTATGCTTGATGAAATATAATCATACCATGCTGCCCAAAAAATTAACAATCAAGAAATCATTATTGATGGTGATCAAGAACATTTGGAGCTAATTCTAGAGAACAAGTTGCAGGCTTCAAATAATGATGATATCTCAAATTAGATAATGTTGAACAACATATCAAAAGAAGGTCAACAAGGGAGAAAAGACAATCAAATTACTTTAAAAGTTATGATGTATAGTTGAATAACTGCTCAATTACTTCATGCTTCTTTACAGGAGTATTAGATGAACCAGTAAGCTTTGAAGAAGTCAAAATTCATCTAAAGTGAAAAACAACTATGCAAAAGGAAGTTAACGCTTCGAACAAAAATCAGAGGCGAGGGTTGATATTGAAGTCTGAGAATTATGAGCTTATCACTTGCAAGTGAATATTTTGTTTAAAGAAAAACTCAGATGAAATTGCCGAAAAATGTAAAGCTCGATTTATTGCACATGATTTTTCTCAAAGTTATAAGCTAGATTATGAAGAAACATTTAGTCCAATCGCAAAAATAACAACTATAAGAATTATTTTTTTATTACAATATCTAAAAGTTAAAGTTGTGGCAGCTTGATGTAAAGAATAATTTTCTTTATGGAGAATTAGATCGTGAAGTGTTTATGGAGCAACCAAAATAGTATGTCTTTAAGCACTATTCTCATCATGTTTGTCATTTAGAGATAGAGTTGTATGATCTTAACCAAGCACCATATGTTTGGCATAGTAAAGTTGTACATTACTTTATTTTTTATGGCTTTAAATTTTTTTATGTAAATTTTAATTTATTATTAAATTAAAATTAGATGTACACCTGATGGTCTTATTATATGTGGATGACATGATTATTATTGAAAATAATGAAGGTGTGATTTTTATATTGAAAAATAAATTTTTTGTTTGATTTGAAATGAAGAATTTTGAGAAAAGTGTGGTATTTTTTTGATCTGAAAATTTAAAAAATAGATCAAGAATATTTATTTTTCAAAAGACATACACAAGAAAATTATTGTAACATTTTAACATGGGAGAATCGAAAGAAAAACACACTCCAATAGAATCACTTTTTGTCAAGATTCAACTTACCGGGCCGTGCGGGCGCCTACTCTATGCATCTAGATAGACGAACTCTTACCACCCGTCCAACATGTAAATGCGAAAAAACTCAAATATAACCATAAAACCTTTATTTCTGATACATTAAAACCTTTACAATCTTTTATTCACGAAAACTTCTTTATGAAGAATACAATAAGACCATTTTGCAACTTTAAAACACCCTCCCTAGGACCTAGTCTAAAATAGGTACAAGAGCTACTATAGGATTTATTAAAAAAAATGTAAATGAGACACAACTTCCGTTATGGAATCGAAGGACAGAAGCTGTTGGAGATCACCATCGTCATGTATCTATGAAACATCACCAACCCTGCAACCAGACTATACCAAAAAGGTATAGCAAGAGTAGAATTAGTACAAACACACGTACTGGTAGACATCATCGGTCGACCCGAATCCACTCATACCATCATATAAGAAAATCAGGGAAAACACAAAGTAGTTCCAACCTCCAATATTTACCTTTACTGGACCCGATCTCCACCGACTGTCTACTTATACCCCTTACTCAACCCTTCCTAACTCTTCCGCTGTCAGCTCCACCACTCTAGCATTACCCCAAACACTTGTGTCTCCTCGAGTCACACTTATCACCTAGACTTCTCAAGTCACCTCACACTAGTCCAACCACCTAGCCCAGACTCGAACTACCACCCTGTTTACTCGACCAATCCCAATGGCTAAGCATCCAGAACAATCCAGTAACTGTCAAATTCAGACCCACTATCCTCATGGTGCCACTCACAAGTATCTGGACCTCTTTAGGGCCCCTGGGAGCTTTCCCCAATATGACAATACCAACTAGTAGTACGACACCTGACTCTTAGGAATTCTCCTAGCTTACTGATTACCTGTGATCCACTTTTATAACCATGGTCAATAATCTACAATAAACAATAATTATACCACATTACATATCCCGAACTCACCCTGGATTCCCTCTAGACAACACCTAAGTATTAAACATGCAACCCAGTCTACACCAAGATCCAACTCACAAATCAATACAATAACAGCCCGGCCTCTCAAGGACCATATGAAATATCACAAATCATGAACACAAGCCGATCCACTCAGGGAACCATTATAAGAATGCAACACTACAATAAAGTAAACCCGTACCAGGCGTGGTACCCGAGTCAACTAGTTAGTATCTCGTACCAGGCGTGGTACCCGAGTCAACCGTTAGTATTCCCGTACCAGGTGTGGTACCCGAGCCAACCATTAGTATATCTCGTACCAGGAGTGGTACCCGAGTCAACCGTTAGTATCCTGTACTAGGCATGGTACCCGAGCCAACCGAATATCACACAAAATCTACAGTCACAAACAATGAACAATCAACACTTGTAAACCAACAAGCAATAACACCTAGTTCATTTCACAAGACTAAAAAAAGGACTTTTGGACATTCCTAACCATTTCCTAAGCAATGCAACTCGTACAAATACTTAAACAAAAGTACACAAATATACAATGCATACAAGAATCAATAACCATCACCTACCCTTTCCCCGGGTACATAACTTAGCCCTGACTCTCGTCCGAAGACTAAATCCCATCCACCCCTTGTTAACACATCTTAGTAACTACACTGATTCCAAACCTTTTCAAAGTTAGTTACAATATGGGAAACCACCCCTTGACCTTGGTGATTTAGTCACTCCTTATTATTCTACTCATACTCCCGAAACCTTATCTAGGAATTTCCCATTTTTATTACCCATATAGTTACCCAAGCATTTTCCTATTCCCCGAACCTTCCCTACATTCTAGTGCCTAAATCCTATCATTTTACCATACCAAGACAACATGAACAACCCAAGACATATATCATTATCCCTTAATTCAATCCAACCAATTCCTAGTTCACAGATAATCGACACTGAATCCACCAGACTCCATGCCCGAAGTCCTAATCATGGATTCTCCTTTTTAACTATACAATAGATACAAATGTAAATAGGTCTATCTACTTAAAAGTGAAAACCTAGCCTACCTGGACGCCAAACAGCTGCAAGGATGTATTTCTGGCTCCGTGAAGGTGTTCCCAACTGAATGACGATCTTGGAATTCATTGTTTTGTGTCTCTTCAGCCATAATCCCTCCTCCTCGTGGCTCTCAAGCCTTGGAGCAGTTTAGGAGATTTTTGGAGAAGCCCTCGTATGTTTCCCAACTAAGGAGGAGAAATCTTTTATTAAAATCCCGTTTTGAGGCTACTAACTCCCGTCATTCCGCTATAGCGGATGGCCCTCTGCCATAGCGGTTCTGCTATAGCGGATAAAATACCGCTATAGCAGAGTGACATCAGCCAGGATGATTTCCAAAAGTCTGAAATTTTCTATGACGTTATTCCACTTAATACCAAAAATATTTAAATCATTCCTGAAATATCACGACGTTGTGGTACCTGAAATAACGACGGGTCCAATCATTACAACAGATACCAATTTACCCATTGTTCATCCCCAAATGATCCCAAAATCAAGAAAGTGAAAGGAACTAGCCCGGGACCCTCACCGTTCCGAATGACCGTGTCACTTACGAACCTACGCAAATTACCAACCTTCCCTCGATTAGTTGTATTGACTCGATGAAAAATAATAGATCCCGCTCCTTTTGGGAGTAATAATGGGTTCCCTCTGAGCTATTCAAATTCTTACGAAGTAACCCTTCCCGAGTACCCAAGAAATTTGGGGTCTCGTGTCGTGTCAGAATGGACGAATTTGAAAAGACCCAGGAGAACTTTTCCTTTCCAAAAATGGATTTCCATCCACTATAGCTGATATTATACCGTCATAGCACTTCCGCTATAAGGGACTGTCAATCGCTATAGCTGTTGACAGCAGGTTGAAATAGGGAAAAACAGATTCTACCCCTCATCCTCCCCATATTCCTTTCAAAAATACCACATTCTCTCCCGATCACCCCGCTCCCGACATCAAAATTTTTAGGTAAGAATCATTTCTACTTGTTCCCTTACTTTCTTGCATGAATTTAGATATGATTTTGGTAGGAAACAAGGATTTTTGGTATACATTGTTGTGGGTTTTGAACTTGAACCTTAGGTTGGATTTTTGTTGGATTCCTGAAGCATGGATGCTTCCCTTACGTTTACAGTGCCTCCAAGGCGTTATGGGCATTAGGATTACACTATTTTTGGCCAAAAATGGGGTAGGAGGTGAAGGGTTGTTCTTGAACAAAAGTTATGATTTGGATGGAATTTAGGGGTTATAATGCCCAATTTTTTGTAGAAAATAGTAATAGAGTACTTTAGGAGCACTGATCTGAACTTGGATTGTTAGAAACGAAGTTTTGGGTCAAGGGGTGCCATTGTTGCATCCCTTAAAGCTTCTGGGATGATGAATACCGCTGTAGCTGTTGGGTTCCGCTATTGCGATTTCGCTACGGCAGATATTTTTCTGCTATGGTAGTTCCTCTATGACAGAGGATCATCCTCTATAGCGGAAGGCCCCGAACCAGTAACTTCCCAAGCTAACACTTAGAAAACTTTTCCCTTTTTTTCTAAATCCCTTATGCCTTATCGAGTTCTAATCTAGTTTTCTTGCTACATTATAGGTTATACTTCTAATGGATGAAGAATAATTGCTCGTGTATCTGGATGAGCATTTCCCCGATGACGCTAGCCGAGAGAGGTTCCTGGATTACCGGAGACTGAGCTTTTGCTATGAGAGAGGGTGCAAGGCGACAAGTGTGGATGGAAAAGCAACTGCCTTCCACCACAGAGTGCGAGAGTTTGGTTGGGAGTCCTTGCTAGTAGCTCTTCCTCCCGTACAGATAGGCTGGGTACGGGAGTTCTATGTTATACTTCCTACCATCCTTTGGGATTATCCCAACCCCACTATCCGAATTCCAGGAGTGGATGTCCCTGTGGACGCTCAGACTATCTATGAGGTGTTAGGAGTGCCTCACGTCTCCAATGCTGTAACGAGTCCAAGTTAAGACTTTGGGACATGACATGGTTATGAGATACTTTGGTAGATGCAGAGTCCAGAGATCAGGTCTACAGGCCCAGTCCCGAGGACATCACTAGTGCTTACTTCTCTATTGATGCTAGGAGGTGGTTAAACTTGGTATCCCAGAGAATCCGCCCATCGAGCAACAAGACTGATGTGACCTATGCCTGGGCCCTAGTGACTGCTTGTTCCATGCCGGGCATTATCATAAATGTTGGGGAACAAATCATCTCCGAGTGGAAAGAATTCTATGGGGGTCATAGGTAGGGCCCCTATCTTCTGGGCTTGGTGTTTGAATTGTGCAGGCGGGTTCGAGTGCCTGAGGACCATATTGACTTGGAGGTGGCTATGGATGACCTCTTTGACCCTGTACGAGTGAAGGTAGTTTCTAAGAAGAAGATAAAGGTGGACGAAGCAGGGAGCAGTCAGCCGGTCGAGGAGGCCGATGATGATGATGATGACACCCCTGCCCCTTCCCTACCTCAGCCCCTGATCACTAGCACCCAACTAGAGTAGAACCTAACTGCGGTCAGGAGGTTCATGGAGGGTACCGCTGTTGCTTAAGGTATAGCCCCACCCCCTACTGCTCAGGACTTTGCTGCACTCCGAAGGGAGTTAGAGGAGGACAAGAAGAAAAGGTATTCCCGAGACCGTATGTTTGCCCGGATATGAAAGACCGTCAAGGTCATGTTCTCTTGTGTTACCCCAGGCTAAGAGCTTCCCACCCTGGAGCTCGAGGATAGCCAGGAGTTCCTCTTTCTGAGAGACGATGAGGTTTAGGACCTCCCCTCCCCCTTCATAATACATTTTTACTTCTTTTTGGGATTTCCCCCATTTGGGGCTTGTTTTAGATAATATTTCCCCTTCCATTTTTGTAATGACCGGGTCCATCATTACGGGTAGTCCAATCATGCCAAGTTTTAGAGTTAGAAAACTCCGAGTTTGGGAGTTTGAAATTCTAGGCTAGGCTAGCCTCAGTCAGTTTTGGAGTGAGGTAGAGTATAGGGAAATCTGGGTAAGTATTGGTCTTTGTGTCTTGTTTTAAGCTAGTTTTCCACGTAGCCAGGACATAAAGGAGTCCATAGGACTTTTTGGAATTGAATTTGGGTAAGTAGATCTCTCGAAATCGCGTTTGACGTGAAGGGGTTATTTCGAATCATCGGGGGAAACAAGTGTGTTGTAAAATGAATAAATTTTGGAGATTTTTGGAAATTCTATCTGTGATGAGCACAATGGCTCCATCGTAGCGACCTCCACTATAGCGGTAGAAAATACCGCTATAGTGGTGGTCAATGCAGTCAACATCCACTTAAGACCGCTATAGCGAAAGTCATCCGCTATAGCGGGACCGCTATAGCGGATCCGGGAATGCTATAGAGGGGTGACAGGTTTTTAATGTAGAAACTTCCCCAAAATAATTCAGTTTTCTACAATTCATTTTGGGAGAAGGGCTAGGCGATTCCAGGCATTTTTCTTCCTTTTTCCGTGGAAATTCTTCCCTAAGGTAAGGTTCTTGTTCCCCAATCTTTGTAATACATTTCCTATGCGGTAGAATTGCTAGGAGGGAATTTGGGGAAAGGTTGGAATAACCTAGGAATGGTAGAATTTGGGGAAGAAAGGGGATTCAAAGCATATATGTTCTTGGGTACTGATAAAAGTATATTTTATGATCATAGGTTGGTTAATTCTCTATTTTTACCTGTAAAAATGATAGAACTAGGAGGATTAACGATGTAAAAGCCCAGGAAAAGGGTGGTATGATCATGGGTGGCCCGGGGTTTGGGGATTTGGTATAATTCGGGTAATGTGCAGGCCTTATGTGTTAATTGTATGTACTTGTGTGTTGTTTTAGACCAAGAACGAGAAAGGAATCCGGAACACGGGAAAGCTCGGGTTGAATAGAGCTTGGATCATTTCAAGGTAGGTGATGGCTTACGATTTTTATGAATGTTGTATATTCATGTGCTTGTATCTAAGTGATTGTATGAATTACATTGCTTAGGGAAGTTGAGTAGAATGTCTAAGGTTCCTTCTTTACAGTCTGTGGTTGAACTGTATTTGCTTATTGGTTTACAAGTTATATGTTCATGCATTTGACTGTGGAATATTGACATTCGGTTGGCTCGGCTACCACGCCTGGTACGGGTATAACAAATAGTTGGCACGGGTACCACGCCTGGTACTGGTATAACAATTGGTTGGCATGGGTACCACGCCTGGTACGGGTTCGCTTTTGCTGCATCATTGCATTGATATTATTGTGTTGCATTGATTGATATTGGTTCTGTGAGTAGACCGGGCTGCTTATTAAATTGTTTAATTGGTTTGGTGGTCCTTGAGAGGCCAGGGAAATTTTGGTTAACTATTGTGTTGGTCTTGGTTTAGGACGGGTTGTTCATTGACATTTGTGTTGGTCTTGGTTTAGGTCGGTTTGATTCAAGGTACATGTGTGTAGTCTAGAGGGGATCCCAGGGTGGGTCCGGGCTAGACGGAGAGGTATAGTTAATGGTATATGGTTGTGGCTTAGATTTGGGTGGTGGATTTCATGTGAGAACAGTCTAAGCAGAGACTGGGAGTTTAGGTGTGTCTGTGGCTATTATGCACGTTTTCCATACCTTCTACTTGATATTATTATATATCTTATACAATGTTTATTTGGAAACTGGTTGATGATCCTACCAGTACACAGTGGTGGTGTACTGATACTGCACTTGCTTATCTTTTGGTGAGTACAAGAAATCTTCCAGCGACTGAGACGCGACCTCATCTTTAGCACCGACGATTTCTGACTTCAAGGGTGAGCTGTTTGATCAAGCTACCTTGGGATTATCTTTAGAGTTGCAGTCCTCTTGTTTCAAACTTGAAACTATTTCATATTTTCTTTTGGGGTTGCATTCCTGTATCCTAGATATTGGTATTGATGTTTGGTACAATGACTTTCAGTTCCTAGGAGAGATTTTCCGCAGGATTATTTAATTGATATAGGCTTTGCTTATTTTGATTTCTAGATTACTTTCTGTTTTCTGGTTTTAGGCTGTTAGTCTAGGCAAAGGGTTGAACTCTACTGGTTTCTCATCCGGGGGTTGAGTAGGTGCCACTTACGATAGTATGGGTCGTGACAAAGATGGTATCAGAGCCTAGGTTCGTTGATCTCATCGTACCAAACAGGTCTAGTAGAGTCTTGCGGAATGGTGCAGAGACGTTCGCACTTTTCTTTGAGAGACTATGGGGCTTTAGGAAAAACTATCTCTTCCTTCTTTCCTTCGTGCTATAACTCGATTACAATTGGTATTTGGTGATACAAATTGGTATCTAACCTCATTCACTCTTCTGTCCGCAGATGGTTACTACAAGGAACAATGGAGCAAGGCCAGCGGTCCCAGCAGTGGGCCCGGCAGTTCATGGAAGAGGTAGATGAAGGGGCAGGGGACGAGCTGGAGCCGCACCCTCCAGGGGTGGTGCTCGAGCTGCTGCTGCACGCGAGGTAACCCCTCCCCCACCTCAGGAGCATGTGGATGTGGACGTAGAAGAAGTAGTTGTAGAAGATGAAGAGGCTCAGGCGGGGGCGGCACCGGTTGGGGGTGCAGGCCTTCCTACTATGACACTGGAAGCTTTTAAGCAGGCTTGGGATATTCTGAGTGGGTTGGTTGGTGATGGAGCCATACCCGCAACTTATGCAAATCAGGCCTTGGATACTCAGCCAACGGTTGCTACAACACCTAGGATGGAAGCAACTTTGGGCACAAATGATCTCCTCAGGCCAATGCTAGGCCCAGTGATGATAGTGAATGAGCATGAGATGCTGACTAAGTTCCTTAAGCTGAAACCTCCAACGTTTCAGGGTACAGACAAGGAGGATGCCTGTGAGTTCATCTTGGATTGTCATGAGAGGTTGCACAAGTTGGGTATTGTACGTCAGCATGGGGTTGAGTTTGTCACTTTTCGGCTGCAGGGTGATGCCAAGCAGTGGTGGAGGTCTCATGTTGAGTGTCGGTCTTCTGTTCTACCTCCACTGACTTGGGAGCAGTTCCACGCGTTATATCTAGAGAAATATGTTCCCCGTACTTTGAGGGACCAGAAGAAAGATGAGTTTCTGAACTTGGAGCAGGGTAGCATGTCGGTCTCGGCTTATGAGGCTAAGTTCCATGCGTTGTCTCATTTTGCTACACAGATGTTGGGTTTCGAGGAGGAACGGGTCCTTTTGTTCATCAAGGGTCTGAATAGTGAACTGCAGGTACTGTCAGTGCATATGACTTCTTCAGGAAAGGGATTTAATGATGTGGTGGATTATGTGAAGAAGATAGAGGGAGTTAGGCAAGCGGGGCAGGATAAGGCTTTAGTCAAGAAGCCCCGGAATGAGAGAAATTTTGGTGGTTCATACTCCAGGGGCCAACATCAGCAGGCTTACCTGGCCCATCCTATTCAATCAGCTCTACCAGCTACTACAGGTGGTCGTTAGGGAGCTGAGTCTTCAGCTCCTAAAGGCCAGGGAGCATCCTATACATCAGCTAGCAAACCTATTCTTGATCGTGGTTGCTTCTATTGTGGTGAGATGAGCCACTTTAAGAGGGAGTGTCCACATAGGCAGACAGGTAATCAGGGTCAGCAATAGACTAGAGCAGTGGTTCCGGTAGGCAGAGGCGGTAATGCTAGGGGTCATCCACAGGGTAGGCGAGGTAATTTTTAGGGAGGCCGGGGAGACCAAGGGAACGGCGGTGCAGGCAGGGGTGCGGCACAGCCGGCTCGGGAAGTTTCCTGGATTGATGATCAGGCTCATTCCTATGCTTTTATAGAGAGGACCGAGGCAAAAGCCTCAGATGCAGTGATCATAGGTACTATTCTTATCTGCGATAAAATAGCTTCGGTATTATTTTACCCAGATTTTACATATTCTTATGTGTCTGTGAGTTTTGCTTTGGGGTTGGGTTTGACTTGTGATATCCTTGATTCCCCTATCCATGTTTCTACCCTAGTTGGAGAGTCTGTGATTGTGACTCATGTATATCATGACTGTTCTGTTGTGTTTGTGAGGTTACATACTTGGGTAGACTTGGTAATTCTGGATATGGCTGATTTTGATATTATCTTGGGTATGACCTAGCTATCTCCTTATCATGTTGTGTTGAACTGTAACACCAAGACTGTGGCTCTAGAGATTCTGGGTAAGGATAGACTAGAGTGGGAAGGTGTGTACAGGCCTAAGCCAGTTAAGATAATATCATTTATCTGGGCTGGGAAGCTAGTGGGGAGGGGGTGTCTAGCTTTCTTGGCTCATCTCCGGGATGATAGTATGGAGTCCCCATCTATTGAGTCAGTTCCAGTGGTTTATGAATTTTTAGAGGTATTTCCAGCGGACTTGCCTGGTATGTCTCCGAACAGGGATATAGATTTTTGTATTGAATTAGAGCGATACACTCGTCCCATTTCCATTCCTCCGTATCATATGGCTCCGGCAGAGTTAAGGGAACTTTAGACTCAGCTGCAGGAACTCCTAGATAAGGAATTTATACATCCTAGTGCTTTGCCTTGGGGTGCTCTAGTTTTATTTGTAAAGAAGAAGGATGGTAGTATGCGGATGTGCATAGATTATAGGTAGTTAAACAAGGTGACCATCCGGAATAAGTACATTCTACCCCGCATAGATAATTTGTTTGACCAACTTTAGGGCGCATCAGTGTTCTCAAAAATTGACTTGAGGTCGGGGTACCATCAGTTAAAGATTAGGTCAGAGGACATTCCAAAAACTGCTTTTCGGACTTGGTATGGGCATTATGAGTTTCTAGTAATGTCGTTTGGTTTGACCAATGTGCCGGCAACATTCATGAGTTTGATGAATGGGGTGTTCAAGTCCTACTTGGATTCCTTCATTATCGTGTTCATCAATGATTTTTTGATCTACACTAAGAGTAGGGAGGAACATGCTAATCATCTTCGTATTGTGCTGGATAAGGCACCAAAAGCTTTATGAAAAATTCACTAAGTGTGAGTTTTAATTGACTTTCGTGGCATTCTTGGGGCATGTAGTGTCAGAAAAGGGGGTGATGGTGGATCCCCAAAAAATTAAGGCAGTCAAGAGTTGGGTTCGGCCTAGCTCTGTGTCCGAGGTGAGGAGTTTTGTTGGGCTTGCGGGGTACTATCGGAGGTTTGTGAAGAATTTTGCTTTTATTGCTACTCACCTGACCAGGCTAGCACAGAAGGAGGTATTGTTTGTGTGGTCCGATAAGTGCGAGGAGAGCTTCCGAAAGCTCAAGACACTTTTGACCACAACCCCTATTTTGTCCTTGCCGCTTGAAGGTAAAGACTTTGTTGTTTACTGTGATGCTTCACATTCTAGTTTGGGTGTTGTGTTGATGCATGATAGGAATGTGATAGCCTATGCATCCAGGCAATTGAAAGTGCATGAGAGGAATTACCCGACTCACGATTTAGAGTTGGCAGCGGTGGTTTTTGCATTGAAAATTTAGAGACACTACATTTATGGTGTCAAGTGTGAGGTATTAATAGATCATCGCAGACTGCAACACGTTTTCACTCAAAAGGATTTGAATCTGAGTCAGAGGAGGTGGATGGATCTATTGAAGGATTATGATATGACCATTCAGTACCATCCGGGTAAGGCTAATGTGGTGGCAGACGCATTAAGCCGGAAAACTGTTAGCATGGGTAGCCTGGCTTGTTTGGGGGTGTCCAAACGACCACTAACTAAGAAAATTCAGGCTTTGGAGGCCAACTTCTTGCACTTAGGTGTTTAAGATCAAGGTGGGTTGTTGGCCAGCATTAAGGTCAAGGCCACCTTCATAGAGGAAATAAAGGCAAAACAGTTTCAGGATCCGAAACTGGGTAAATTGCGAGGTACGATAAGGAGTCCAGAGATGTCATGTTAGACTCTGGTGGAGTGTTGCATTTTAGGGAGAGGATTTGTGTTCCTCGGGTTGATGATATAATTCAGAGAATTTTGGAAGCCCATGGTTTGCGGTACTCAATTCATCCGGGTGTGACCAAAATGTACAGGAACTTGAGGCAGCGTTACGGGTGGCCCAGGATAAAAAGGGACATAGTTGATTTTGTGTCCAAATGTCAGAACTGCCAACAAGTGAAGTACGAACATCAAAGACCTGCAGAACAACTTCAGAGGATGCCAATTCCAGAGTGGAAGTGGGAAAGAATAGCCATAGACTTCGTGGTGGGCCTTCCCAAGACATTGGGGAAGTATGACTCAAATTGGGTCATTGTTGACAGGCTGACCAAGTCCGCTCATTTTATTCCGGTCAGGGTAGATTACAATTCGGAGTAATTGGTTAAGATCTATGTGAAGGAGATTGTGAGACTGCATAGGGTACCACTGTCCATCATTTCAGACAGGGGTACGCAGTTTACTTCTAAGTTCTGGGGGCAAGTTACATGAAATGTTGGGTACACAAATCACTTTTAGCACAGCCTTCCATCCTCAGACTGATGGTCAGTCGGAAAGGATGATCCAGGTATTGGTGGACATGCTGAGAGCATGTGTGATGAACTTCGGGGGTCATTGGGACCTGTTTCTACCGTTGTGCGAATTCTCGTACAACAATTGTCACGCCTCGAGGTTACCCCCTAGACGTAACACGGGACTCGGGACCACAAGGATCCCAATCTAACCCTTGGCCATAGTATTCTCAAGCATAACAAAAGATAAGCAGAAGCATAATACAGAAATCCAATAAGGAAACATCAATAAGGGTCTAAGAGCCACATAACATACAATTTCCAAAAAGGGAACTCGAATACAAACTATGTTTGAAAGCCTCTAGTCATAACATAAGAGTTGTTAGGACAAGACCCTAGCTAACTTGGAGTATAAAAGTAAAGCTAACATAAGGAACCATAACTAGTCCTCGAACCATGAGGACTCACCATAGCTGACTAAGGAAGTGGCCTGAGACTCTAGCCACGAAGCTGAGAAGGGGTACCTGAGTCTGCATCATAAAAGATGCAGCGCAATATGCGTTAGTACTATGGAATGTACTAATTATGTGAGCGATGCATAAGTAAGGAGAACTCGCTTTAAAAGGGTACTTAAACATAATTCATACGTAGTAGAGTATCATGAAAAGATATCAACATGAAAAGCTAAATCATAAGGCAAAAGCCAACTTCAAGATGATGTTTCATAAGATGGTTCATAAAGATTAGAAAACTTGAAAACATAACATACGGGAGTTACTTATGAGACCACGTGAGCTACATGAAATCTAATTTTATAACCCCATTTAGCAAAGCTGACTTTGAACCCTGCCAAGGAACAAGTCACCATACCCAACTATATAACCCTAGTTGGAAAAGTTGTCCTATGCCCCGCTAAGGCAAGAACACCATACATAAAGACGTGGATCCACTCTCATAAGCCTTTAAGTCACATATCATATCATATCATGACCTACGCTGGCAACGTAGTTTATGGGACTAAGGGTACTCTCACCCCGTCCTCTTGGTGCTAAATACTACTTCCAAAATATGCATACATATAGCTCATAATCATGAGCATACTCTCATGCCAAATCTTATTCATAAGGGCATACTCTCATGCCAAATCTTATTCATAAGGGCATACTCTCATGCCAAATCTTATACATAAAGCATGAAAACACATCTGGTATCATGCAACTTTCATATCATAGTTCATAAGCTTAGCATAGCCATAATTCAAAAACATGATTTTCTTTCTAAATTCATACTTGAAGAATTAGGCATGCAATTTCATAAATACATAAAGGCCATGATATCTAATCATGCCAAGTTTCTCTTGAAAATGTGCAATTTCATAGTCTTATGCTAAAAATAAACTTTCATGCTTGGGATTTTAAAACCAACAAGAGAATCATACTTAAATCATGAGTAATCAAGAGGAAACTATGAATTTAAACATAGAAACTGATTTCATAATTTTTCCCCAATTTAGATCAAAACCCCGATTTCATAAGTTCATATTTCAACATAAGAATTGGAGATTTTGGGCACAAGGGTGAAAGGAACCCTTTGTTAAAAACCCACATACCTTGGTGTAAGATTACCCACTTGATTGGAAAAGAATAAGGAGACTTGACTTGGAGCTTGGAGACTTGAGCTTGAGAGCAACTTTCCTTTTTGAGTGAAGAATGATGAACTTAAGAGGGACTTAGGGTAATATGGGTGGAAACTCTTCTAAAAGTAGTCAAAATGACTTCACTTAATATATAATAGGGTGGGAAATAACCAAAATGCCCCTAGACTTAATTTAAGAAAAGCTAGAAAAATTGTCGAAGTCAGTGACCACGGGTTGGATGACGGTCCGTCGTCCACAAGGATGGACCATCTAAGGGAATCGTGGTTTGACTGAAAGAGTCTGGGGGCTACTGGACCTCAGGATTATGATTGAAATGACGACCCGTCATCCAGAAGGACGGGCCGTCCTTCGACTCATCATTTATGGTACTTGGAAGATAGGTTTCTGAACTTAGGATGACGAGTACCAGGAAAACTGAGAAGACGGTCCGTCGTCCAGAAAGATGGACCGTTCTTGGACTCGTTATTTCTGGGACACTCTGAGGGGTCTTCTGGAGATAGGACGATGGGAGCATAGGACGGGCTCGTGCTTCCAAATGACGGATCATCGTCTAAGCCGTTGTCTCTGGAAACTTGAAATTTTCTGAGATTTTTAACTTAGATAGATGGATATGTGCACGGGGTGTTACAACAATAGCTACCACTCTAGTATTGACATGGCACCGTTCGAGGCACTGTAGGGGAGGAACTGTAGATCACCGGTTGGGTGGTTTGAGAAAGGCGATGTAAAGCCTCTGGGCATAGACTTAGTGAAGGAAGCGCAGAAAAAGGTAAGGAACATTCAGACCAAGTTGCTGGCTGCTCAAAGCAGGTAGAAGGAGTATGCAGACCGCAAGGTCCAATACATGGACTTTCAGGCTGGTGAACAGGTATTATTGAAGGTGTCACTAATGAAAGGAGTTATGCAGTTTGGTAAGAAGGGGAAGCTTAGCCCTCGGTTCATCAATCCGTTTGAAGTTCTTGAAATTATGGGGCCAGTGGCTTATAAGCTAGCACTGCCACCTAGTTTGTCAAGCGTCCATCCGGTATTCCATGTATCCATGCTTAAGCGATACCATGGGGATGGGGATTACATCATCAAGTGGGATGAGGTACTTTTTGATAAGGATCTTCGTTATGAGGAGGAACCAGTTTTGATTCTTGCTCGAGATGTCCGGAGGTTGAGGACAAAGGTGATTGATATGGTGAAGGTTCAGTGGAAGCATCATCTGGTTGAGAAAGCCACTTGGGAAACCGGGAAGGACAAGTACCCTCAACTGTTTGAGGATTCAGGTACTACACTTTCCTCCTTTTGTTTCCGTAATTTCGGGTTTGATCGTTCGGGGATGAACAATGGGTAAATTGGTATCTGTTGTAATGATCGGGTCCATCATTATGGGTAGTCCAATAGTGCCAAGTTTTAGAGTTAGAAAACTCCGAGTTTAGGAGTTTGAAATTCTGGGCTAGGCTAGCCTCAGCCAGTTTTGGAGCAAGGTAGAGTCTAGAGAAATCCGGGTAAGGATTGGTCTTTTTGTCTTGTTTTGAGATATTTTTCCATGTATCCAAGACATAAAGAAGTCCGGTGGACTTTTCGGAATCGAATTTGGGTAAGTAGAACTCTCAAAATCGCATTTGACGTGAAGGGGTTGTTTTGGATCGTCAAGGAAAACAAGTGTGTTGTAAAATGGATAAATTTTAGAGATTTCTATACATTCTGTCCATGAAGAGTGCAACAGCTCCATCGTAGCAAACTCTGCTATAGCGGTGGAAAATACTGCTATAGTGGTGGTCAAGGCGGTCAACATCCACTTAAGACCGCTATAGCAGAAGTCATCCACTATAGTGGGACCGCTATAGTGGATCGGGGACTGCTATAGCGGGGTGATGGGTTTTTAATGCAGAAATTTTTCCAAAATAGTTCAGTTTTCTACAATTGATTTTGGGAGAAGGGCTAGGCGATTTCAGGCGTTTTTCTTCCTTTTTCCGTCAAAATTCTTCCCTAAGGTAAGGTTCTTGTTCCCCAATCTTTGTAATACATTTCCTATGCGATAGAATTGCTAGGAGGGAATTTGAGAAAAGGTTGGAATAACCTAGGAATGGTAGAAGACGGGGAAGAAAGGGAATTCCAAGCATGTATGTTCTTGGGTACTGATAAAAGTATATTTTATGATCATAGGTTGGTTAATTCTCTATTTTTACCTGTAAAAATGATAGAACTGGGAGGATTAACGGTGGAAAAGCCCGAGAAAAGGGTGGGATGATCATGGGTGGCCTGGACTTTGGGGATTTGGTATAATCCGGATAATGTGCAGGCCTTGTGTGTTAATTGTATGTACTTGTGTGTTGTTTTAGACCAAGAATGAGAAAGGAATACGGAACACGGGAAAGCTCGGGTTGAATAGAGCTTGGATCATTTCGAGGTAGGTGATGGCTTACGATTTCTGTGAATGTTGAATATTCATGTGCTTGTATCTAAGTGATTGTATGAATTACATTGCTTAGAGAAGTTGTGTAGAATGTCTAAGGTTCCTGCTTTACAGTCTGTGGTTGAACGGTATTTGCTTGTTGATTTACAAGTTGTGTGTTCATGCATTTGACTGTGGATTATTAACATTTGGTTGGCTCGATTACCATGCCTGGTATGGGTATAACAAATGGTTGGCACGGGTACCACGCCTAGTACAGGTATAATAATTAGTTGGCACAGGTACCACGCCTGGTACGGATTTACTTTTGCTCCATCATTGCGTTAATATTATTGTGTTGCATTGACTGATATTGGTTCCGTGAGTGGACCAGGCTGCTTATTGAATTGTTTAATTGGTTTGGTGGTCCTTGAGAGGCCGGGGAAATTCTGGTTAACTGTTGTGTCTTAGATTTAGGTGGTGGATTTCATGCGGGAACAGGCTAAGCAGAGACTGGGAGTTTAGGTGTGTATGTGACTATTATGCATGTTTTCGATACCTTCTACTTGATATTATTGTATATCTTATACACTGTTTATTTGGAAACTGGCTGATGATCCTACCAGTACACAGTGGTGGTGTACTGATACTGCACTTGCTTATCTTTTGGTGAGTACAAGAAATCTTCCTGCGGCTGAGACGCGACCTCATCTTTAGCGCCGACGATTTCTGACTTCAAGGGTGAGTTGTTTGATCAAGCTACCTTGGGATTATCTTTATAGTTGCAGTCCTCTTGTTTCAAACTTGAAACTATTTCATATTTTCTTTTGGGGTTACATCCCGGTATCCTAGATATTGGTATTGATGTTTGGTACAACGACTTTCAATTCCTAGGAGGGATTTTCTGTAGAATAATTTAATTGATATAGTTTTTTACTTATTTTGATTTCTAGATTACTTTCTGTTTGCTGGTTTTAGGCTGTTAGTCTAGCCAAAGGGTTGAACTCTACTGGTTCGCTCATCTGAGGGTTGGGTGGGTGTCACTCACGACAGTCTGGGTCGTGACACTTTTCCCCTTGTTTAAGCACGTGGATGCTAGTTTCAGACACTATTTCCTTTTTTATGCAATACTAGATTAATTCTTTAGCTAATTTCCTTGTTTTTTTCCTTGCACTTCATAGCTTACTATTGCGTTTTGAAGCCCCGAGATTGAATGAAAAACAGGAGAAAACAGGGCAGGTGTTCTGCCCCGCGTCCCTCCATTATGGCGGTTTCCACTCTGCTATAGTGGAACCACTATAGCATAGAAAATACCGCTATAGCGGGATTACCATAGCGGTGCCATCTGCTATGGCGGTCCCGACGGTAACAATCCAAAAATTGGACTTTTTAGCAGTGTATCCTTCCCCCTTCTCGATTACCATTGTCTAATCCCGTCAATCCCTCCATGGTCTTTGACTACCCCCAAGACCATTCCTGGCAAGCACATATCAAAACTCAGCATCAGAGAATCACCAATCACAAAATATTTACAAAGGACAATCATTTCCAACAATACCTTCCCACCATTACACACAGATAACTTCCTTGTCCCCATGGTTTCCAACCAAGTCCCGACCGTCCTAAAACTGAAGTTTACCTACAGTCACAATTTTCATTCCCTTATCATCTTAACTAATGATAAGTCCTTTTCAAGATGTGATACAAATATTTCAATCAATTTATTTAGCGGTTATGAACAGACCCAAGATACACTACTTCCAACTTATGACCCTCTGCAGACTCAACATTCATATCAAGGTAACCAACTACACACAATTCAAGTAGGTCCTACAAACACATTAATACACAACATTTCAACTTCAGGCCACAGTAATATCAAGTCACATAAATTTACCTTCTATTTGTACTCATGGATGACCATTAGCCGGTTATCCATGTTTCACCACAGCCTCTCAGGCCAGATACCAATTGAAACCTTTCCAGTTCAAATTTCCCTTGCTTGTCTTATCGCAATCGGAGTCCAATGATATCCTCCACTACGTTGAGATACCAATTGGACTCAATCCATACAAGCAAGCAAACGAACCGCACGAAAGAATGAAAGAAGAGAGATATTTCCTAGAATGCTTCATAGCTTCCCAAAGATTAGATGTGGACGTCAACACACCAATCCGTAGGACTCTATTTGACATTTTTATCTTATACTGGAAGATCGGTAACCTAGACTCTGATATCATCTGTCATGACCCAACCTACCGGATCGTGCGGGCACCTAATCTATGCACTTAGATAGACGAACCCTTACCACCTGTCCAACAGGTAAATGTGGTAAAACTCAAATATAACCATAAAACCTTCATTTATGATACATGAAAACCTTTACAATCTTTTATTCAAAAACTTCTTTATAAAGAATACAATAAGACCGTTTTGCAACTCTAAAACTCCCTCCCTAGGACCTAGTCTAAAACAGGTACAAGAGCTACTATAGGATTGATATAGAAAAATGTAAATAAGACACAACTTCCGTCATGGAATCAAAGGACAAATGCTGCTGGAGATCACCATCGTCATGTACCTATGAAACATCACCAATCCTACAACTAGACTATACCAAAAAGGTATAGTAAGAGTAGAATCAGTACAAACACATGTACTGGTAGGCATCATCGGTCGACCCGAATCCACTCATACCATCATATAAGAAAATCAGGGAAAACATGAAATTTATCAAAGTAGTTCCATCCTCCAACATTTACCTTTACCGGACCCGATCTCCAGCGACCGTCTACTTATAACCCTTACCTTAACCCTTCCTAACTCTTCCGCTGCCAGCTCCACTACTCTAGCATTACCCCAAACACCTGTATCTCCTCGAGTCACACTTATCACCTAGACTTTCCAAGTCACCTAACACTAGTCCAACCACCTAGCCCAAACTCGGACTACTACCCTATTTACTCGACCAATCCCTATGGCTAAGCATCCAGAACAATCCAATAACTGTCAAATTCAGACCCACTACCCTCATGGTGCCTCTCACAAGTATTTGGACCTTTTTAGGGGCCCTAGGAACTTTCCCCAATATGACAATACCCGCCAGTAGTACGACCCCTGACTCTCAGGCATTCCCCTAGCTTACTGGTCACATGTTATCCACTTTTATAACCATGGTCAACAATCCAACAATAAATAATAATTGTACCGCATTACATATCCCAGACCCACCCTGGACCCCCTCTAGACAACACCTAAGTGTTCAACATGTAACCCGGTCTACACCAAGACCCAACTCACAAATCAATACAATAACAACCCGGCCTCTCAAGGACCATATGAAATATCACAAATCATGAACACAACTCAGTCCACTCAGGGAACCATTGAAAGAATGCAACACTATAATAAAGTAAACTCGTACCAGGCATGGTACCCGAGCGAATCAGTTAGTATCCCGTACCAGGCATGGTACCCGAACTAACCGTTAGTATTCCCGTACCAAGCATCTCGTACTAGGCATGGTACCCCAGCCAACCTTTAGTATCCTATACCAGGCGTGGTACCCGAGCCAACCGAATGTCACACAAAATCCACAGTCACAAACAATGAACAATCAACACTTGTAAACCAACAAGCAATAACACCTAGTTCATTTGACAAGACTGAAAATAGGACTTTTGGACTAAACCATTCCCTAAGCAATGCAACTCGTACAAATACTTAAATAAAAGTACACAAATATACAGTGCATATAAGAATCAATAACCATCACCTACCCTTTCCCCGGGTACATAACTTAGCCTTGACTCCCGTCCGAAGACTAAATCCCATCCACCCCTTGTTAACACATCTTAGTAACTATATTGATTCCGAACTTTTTCGAAGTTAGTTACAATATGGGAAACCACCCCTTGACTTTGGTGATTTAGTCACTCCTTATTATTCTACTCATATGCCCGAAACCTTATCTAGGAATTCTCTATTTTTATTACCCATATAGTTACCCAAGAATTTTTCGGTTCCCCGAACCTTCCCGACATCTCAGTCCCTGAATCCTATCATTTTACCATACCAAGACAATATAAACAACCCAAAACATATATCATTATCCCACAATTCAATTCAACCAATTCCTAGTTCACACATAATCAACACCGAATTCACCAGACTCCGTACCCGAAGGCCTAATCATGGATTCTCCTTTTCAGCTATACAATAAGTACAAATGTAAACAAGTCTATCTACTCAAAAGTGAAAATCTAGCCTACGTGGACGCCAAGCAGCTGCAAGGATGCATTTCTGGCTCCATGAAGGTGTTCCTGGCTGAATGACGATCCTGGAATTCATTGTTCCGTGTCCCTTCAACTATAATCCCTCCTCCTCATGGCTCTCAAGCCTTGGAGCAGCTTAGGAGAGTTTTTGGAGAAACCCTCGTATGTTTTCCAACTGAGGAGGAGAAATCTTTTATTAAAATCTCGTTTTGAGGCTACTGCCTCTTGTCATTCCGCTATAGCGGATAGCCTTCCGCCATAGTGGTTCTGCTATAGCGGATAAAATACCGCTATAGTAGAGTGACGTCAGCCTGGATGATTTTCAAAAGTCTAAAATTTTCCGTCACATCATCCCACTTAATACCAAAAATATTTAAATCGTTCTCAAAATTTCACGATATTGTGATTCCTGAAATAACAACGGGTCAGTCGTTACACTTTTCAAGCTGGTGAAATATGAAGGAAAGTCATTCAAAAATATCAAAAAATTTCAACAACTTGTTAATAGTCTAATTTATTTAATTATCACAAGATCGAAGATTGCTTATTTTATTAAAATTATTTCTCAATTCATGCAATGTCCAAGAAGTTCACACCTAGATGCGACAAGGAGAATTCTTTGTTGTGTGAAGGGCTCTCTTGATGGTGATCTTATGTACAGAAGATATGCAAAAATTGTGTTAAATGAATTTATTGATGTGGATTGAATTGGAAATGCGAATGACAGACATTCAACTTCTGGATATTACTTCAATATTGGTTCAACTATGATATCTTGGTGCATCAAGAAGTAACCAGCGATAACATTGTCTAGCACTGAAGCTGAGTATATAATCACATTTATGATTACGCAAGAATGTATATGATTGAAGAAATTAATAGTAAAGATGTTGTGCAAAGTTAATTATGTTGTTCAAATTAAATGTGATAATGAAAGTGCTATCAAGCTTGCATTAAATTCAATTTTCATGATCGGATGAAGCACATAAAAAATCATCATCACTACATTTGAGAAAAATTTCTAATTTTTTTTTTTACAAATAAGCAAGTGGTGGACATACTTACAAAGGCCAAATAAAGCCCAAGTTTAAATATTTCAGAGCTACACTTAGAGTTATTGACCGTAAACATGCACTAAAAAAGGGTGGGGGCGGGGGGCAGGGGGAGGGTCAAAAATTAGTACATCTTTGTGTATTTTCTTTTACTATTTTACTTGATCTTTTAAGTTTACTAAGTCAAATAATTTTGTCTTCTCATTTATGAATGATATTAAATTAGTTACTTATTTGAAAAGGACTCTTGGTAAATGATTGGAGTTATTCTAGAAGTAGAAGATTACTATTTTATTTATTTATACACTATGCGCATTCACTATAAATAGGGTGTACCAGTTCAAAAAAATAAATCTTGTATGTTTTATTTTCTATTATACCGTAAAATTCATTATTTTCTTTGCATATTTTTTTTATTTAAGTTAAGGTAGCAGATATTTCACTAAACTATTAAAAATTTATTAATGCAAATTGTTATTTTGCACAAAAATACTCTTATTATTAATCAAGTGGAGCATATATACCTCTTTCTGCGTTAAATATAAATTAGAATAAAATAATATTTTTTTTGATTGTGTTGAAAATTCAAGCTACAAAAGGTATACTAGCAATATAACACAATTAAAAAATGAAATTAAAATAATTATCTAAATAACAATGTAACACAATTAGTCGTTAAAATAGTCACACTTATAAAAACTATAAGGATTCAAGTGATAAATAAAACACATATAAGACATTAGTGATGTAGAATTTTCTTTGGATGCCGTCTTCTTTTTTCCCCAAAATTAATGGTTAGGGAAGAAAAAATGAGGAGGAAATAATAAATTGGGGAATCGAACCTTCGCCAACAAAGTGAAAGTTCATGCAGCCAATCAACTGAACTACTAAGATTTTCCGAGGTCAATTGATGCAGTCGAATTTGACTAAAAAGGAAAAGTCAAAAACCCTTTGTAAGCGCCTAAAACTCCAGAAAACTCAAATTCTTTTGTGAATTATCTTTTTTTCTAATCTATCTTTTTTCTTAATAAATTCTTCATCTATCTTATTCTTCAGGCTGAAAAGGGGAGAAATGGCACTGGGTTGTTTCTAGCTTTATATGCTTAGAGAAAAAAAATTGATAGATTTCGACAAGTTTTTATATGTGAAATATTGCCTTTCTGGATTATTACAAATCAACCCTTTATACACTAAAGAGCTCGTTTGAATTGGTTGAATTTAAGTAGTAGCTTTTAAGCTTCAAGTGTTGAAACTTAATTTATATTGGATAAAAATAATTACTTATGATAAAAAAAAAAGTTAACAAATTAATCAAAGCAAAACAGTTGTTGATATAAAATAATTTAAGAGCTTAAAAATACCTATCTTAAAAGCTACTCTGTATTTTATCAAACACTCCTAAAGTTGAAAAGAACTTAAAAGCAATTTTTAAGCCTATCCAAGCCTCGATAATAATTGAAAACCATATAAAAAGCGAGCTCAAAACCAAAATGATTTTTTTTGATAAAAAAAATCAAGGTAATGTGTGAATAAAAAGGAATATATGTACATATAGCACATAAATTTTATGCGCTATTTATGAATGAGTTAAAGGCCCAGAACAAAAAACGTTAGCCGAGTTTTCTTGAATTAAATTTATACTTTATTTGATTAAATATTTTAATTTTTTTGTCAATAAATTAATTTAACGAATGATTCCAACAAATCATGTTATTCAATAAATTGATGTGACTCACATTTGATATAAGTAAGAAGCAATGCAAGCCAACACTCAAACAACTCCTTTAAATAATCTTAACGTCTTGTATAATCTCACTAGCAAATAGTTGAAAAGGTACCTGAATTTAATTTATTAGTCGTAATTGACTACATTCTTTTTGTTTGTAAGATTGATACAAAACTGAATTTTCAATTTGATGAATTCTTCTTTTGTTTCTCATTAATTTCACGTATGATGTATTTATTTTAAAAGCCCTCACTAATTTCTTAGAATTTGTGTCACGTAAGATCCATTAAAAAGGTGAACGCTCCTTACAAATCTTTTCTTCCTTCACAAAAATTGAATCCAAGACCTTTAATTATTAAAGGTAGAGAATTCCTTCCTTTCACCATAACCATTTGTAGTCCAGTTTGATGACTAGATGAGGTGTCTAATATTAATGTGCGCCAGTAAATAGTAATTGGCCACTATCATTTACTTTTACTATTTTACTTGGTCTTTTAAGTTTAGTAAGTCAAATAATTTTGTCTTATTATTTAGGAATGATATTAGATTAGTTACTTATTTGAAAAGGACTCTTAATAAATGATTTGAGTTATTCTAGAAGTAGAAGATTACTATTTTATTTATTTATACACTATGCACATTCACGGTAAATAGGGTGTACCAGTTCAAAAAAAAAAATCTTCTATGTTTTGTTTTCTGTTATATTGTAAAATTCATTCTTTTCTTTGCATATTTTTTTATTTTAAGTTAAGATTAGCAGATATTTCACTAAACTATTAAAAAATTATTAATACAATTTGTTATTTTGCACAAAAATACTCTTATTATTAATCAAGTAGAGCATATATATCTTTTTTTGCGTTAAATATAAATTAGAATAAATTTTTTTTTTTTAATTATGTTGAAAATTCAAGCTACAAAATGTATACTAGCAATATAACACAATTAAAAAATAAAATTGAAATAATTATCTAAATAACAATGTAACACAATTTGCGTTAAACGATTTAAACTTTTAATGCAAAATAAGTTATATATATTTCTATGATAGTAAATTATTTTATTAGGTGTAAAATAAATACAAGATAAATATTATTAATATTGAAAAATGCATATGGTAAATAACCTAATCCTTTGCTTTTACACGTGTTCATTATATGCACAACCACGTCCAAGTTCGCTTCTCCCGTGTAACCCTGTGAGTAACTTTCACATTTTCTAATTTTGATATCTCTTATCGTTGTTCTTCCTCTTTTCTCTTCTGCTGAGTTTCTGTTCCTTCTCTGTGTCGCAATTTTGATGCTTATGTTTTGACACAGATTCAGTCTCTGTTCCTTCTAATCATTCAATTTTATTTTTGATTTATTTGATTTGAGTGTAATTTTCCTTTTCAATTCGGAGATTCATTGGGATGTCCATAATTGAAATATTTTTGTTCATCATTTGTTATTTTTTGGTACTCAAAGTAATTTTAAAATTTACACAAATACCATCCGCATTTAAAGTAATAAAGCTATAACAAAAAGACATGAGTTTAAAACTAAAAGATGCAGCCTAAGTGAAAATTAAAAAATACACAGAAGCATATAAAATGACGAAACTGTCCTTGAGAAGAAGCAAGTACGTCGACGGAGACGTGCTTGCTTGCCGCTCAACTCTCTCTTATATAATAAGAGAATAAGGATTCAAGTGACAAATAAAACACATATAAGACATTAGTGATATAGAATTTTCTTTGGATGCAATCTTCTTCTTTTTCCCAAAATTAATGGTAAAGGAAGAAAAAATGGGGAGGAAATAATAAATTGGGAAATCGAACCTTCACCAATAAAGTGAAAGTTCATGCATCCAATCAATTGGAACTACTAAGATTTTTCTAGGACGATTGATGCAGTCGAATTTGACTAAAAAGGAAAAGTCAAAACCCCTTTGTAAGCGCCTAAAACTCCAGAAAACTCAAATTCTTTTGTGAATTACTTTTTTTCTAATCTATCTTTTTTCTTAATAAATTCTTCATCTAACTTATTCTTCAGGCTGAAAAGGGGAGAAATGGCACTGGGGTTGTTTCTAGCTTTATAGGCTTAGAGAAAAAAAATTGATAAATTTCAACAAGTTTTTATATGTGAAATATTGCCTTTCTGGATTATTACAAATCAACCCTTCATACACTAAAGAGCTCATTTGAATTGGCTGAATTTAAGTAGTAGTTTTTAAGCTTCAAGTGTTGAAACTTAATTTATATTAGATAAAAATAATTATTTATGATAAAAAAAAGTTAACAAATTAATGAAAGCAAATCAGTTGTTGATATAAAATAATTAAGAGCTTAAAAATACCTATCTTAAAAGCTACTTTGTATTTTATCAAACACTCCAAAAGTTGAAAAGAATTTAAAAAGTAATTTTTAAGCCTATCCAAGCCTCATTAACAATTGAGAACCATATAAAAAGCGAGCTCAGAACCAAAATAATTTTTTTTGATAAAAAATCAAGGTAATGTGAATAAAAAGGAATGTAGGTACATATAGCGCATAAATTTTATGCGCTATTTATGAATGAGTTAAAGGTCCAAAACGAAATGGTATTTTGGATTTGTGGCTTTGGACATCCCTTTATCTTGTTATGTTTGGTTATTGTTGTGGTGTTCTGGTTGTGGTAAGGTGCTGGAGGGATTGGGAAATTGTGCGATTCTTTTTGGGATCACATACGATAGTGATTGGATTGGACAAACGTGAAGTACGCCTTGAAATAGTGCCTCGGGAGCTCGTCGCTCCTTGGAGATATGGTTAACGTATTGTTGTTGGATTTAGCTGCCATTTGTTATTGTTATTGGCCTCATTTTTACGCTTTGGAGTTGGCTGGTCGCGAGTGTGACATTAACACCTTATCAATTGGCTATGGCTCGTTCTTGCAGCCTTGTCGATTCTAGCAATTGTTCCATTACCTTGGTTGGTCAGGCTTCATAGAGACGCCTTTGGGGCTTCAGTTGAAAGTATTTGTTTTATGTGATTCAAAGCTTCCTAGAGCTGTTCGAGTCTGGACGATGCCGTTCCTGCAACTAGTCATCGGATGACAGGTAGGTTATGGTTTTCCCCTATATAGACTCTGTGTATATAGGCTATAACTGCATTAATTAGCATCCTTGGATGGGTTGTTATAGGTCGGTACCCCAGACCTTGTCCGCCTTTCGTCCGTCTATTTCATACGTTGTTTGTAGTATTCGCGTAGTAATGTATATTACCTTTGTGGTACTGTGTGGCCTTGTATTGACTCTTGAACATAGATGGTGGGCTATTTGGGAATGTCCACGAGTCCCGGACATAGAGATTATCCTTTTAGGCTGGTTATGTCTGCTGAGTAGCTATTGGGCCTGTGCAGGGCTGATAGGAATTGTTGTGAGCCGTTGGGCTACTTTTATATTTGTGTGCGAGCATATCATCCATGAAAAAGGTTTTCCCCTGCATGTTTTACTACAGTTTTGGCTGTGAGCCACTATCGACAGTTTTCCTAAATTTGCATGGCCCGGGGGACCCGTTTTTGGTACTGTTGATGATAGAAAAGGGGATTTTTCAATGTTTTTGCACTGATTTTACTACTGGTATTAGTCTCTACGGGGCAGAGCACCAGACTTGATTTTATTACTGATACTAGTCTCTGCGGGGCAGAGCACCAGACTTGATTTTATTACTAATAATAGTCTCTGCAGAACTTGATTTACTACAGTTTTAGACCCGGTTACGCCCGGGCACCCTTGGAGGGGTTTTTGAGGCATTTTATACTACTTTAGTCCTGGACAGGGTCTGGGCATGCATACTTGAGACTAGGTATCTATCTTGATCCCGGACTTGCTTCCGGATGACATGTCTTGATACTGAGTTTTAGTATGGGGTCAGGGACCTCCATGGACCTTGCCGTTCCGGGCCTGGGGCTTCGGGCTGCATGTGCCGGAGGGAAGGGTATACGGTGGAGTAGAGGTATACAGGCTGAGTCCTTCCATGGAACCTACCTGGTGGGCCCGATTGGCACCGGAGGAGGTACATACAGAGGTTCTATTTCATATCATATCATATCATGCATTAGATTCCACCCTTGTTTGCTGTGTGTTCAGTGTACGCTCTGGTAGTATGAGATGCCAGAGGGTTTGCTTTCACTTGATTGTGTTCCTCAGTTTTATGGGCGGCCGTTGGGACTGTAGGTAGACTATATTTACTCCTGTCTTTATTTAGAGCTTGTCTTGGCACCCGATTCTTGAAAGATTAGTGATGACTAGCCTGTTGAGGCTTTGGTTGTGGGATTTTTGATTATTGAGATGGATTTGGAGTCCTATCTTATTGAGGCACTTTTGTGTCGCCTTCTGAGCAGAGTGTGAGACTCTGGTTCTATTCTTGTGGGAAGCTGAGTGATATCTCTCGGTTATTGTGGCCTAGTTATTTCATCCTAGGGTTGTACTTGTGAGGTGATTCCCTGGTTATGCTATCATATGATTGGATTGGTGTTATGATTTCCTTATACTGGTTGATTCCATTTTGAGTATGTTAGACTACTCTCCGTCTTTTCCTTTCACTTGAGGTTACCGGTATACCGCCATTTTCTCAACTCTCTCTCTACTTACTTATATTGTTGTGCAAGGACTCCAAGTGCGTTCTCCTTTCCTTTACCTGTGATTCTGTGTAATTGTATCTCTGTGCTAGCATGTGTTACTTGAAGCTCTTGGTTATGGATGATCTGTGCTAGCTCCTTGTGCCTTGCTTATGGCTTCAGTGATTGCTTTCTTGCTATCTGTTACTTACTTCTTTTATATCTTATATGCGCTCAGTCGGCCTATGATACCTACTGAGTACCCGTGGTTTTGGTGCTCATACTACACTTCTGCACTTTTTTGTGCAGATATTAGCTGAGCTTTCACCGTTGATCACGTTGGAGACTCGTGCAGCTTTTGGATCTTTGAGACTAGGGTGAGCGCCTGACGGTCGGGGCTTGTCTACATCTCATCTGTTGTACTGTTGCTCCTTGTACTTTCGGAGGCAATTTATGTTGTATTTTGTTACTACTAGCACTTGTATCCTATTAGAAGCTTTTGTACTATTGATACCAAGTCTTGGGGTTGGTGTAGTTTCCTTTATGTATTTATATTCGAGTTTTGCTTTCGCTTATTTCTGCTTGCTGGTGCGTTTTGGTTAGGTAGTAGCCCATTACTAACCGTTCTAGGCTACGGGAATTGGTTCGCCTACTGGGGGATTGTAGGTGCCATCATGACTTGAGAAATCGGGTCGTGACAGCTTGGTATCAGAGCTCTAGGTTCACCGGTGTCATGGTACAAAAGCAAGTGTCTAAGTAGAGTCTCGTGGATCGGTACGATGACGTCCGTATCCTATCTGCGGGAGGCTACAGGGCATTGTTAAGAAAAGTTTCATCTTCTTGGCTCCTCCTTGTGTGTTCCTGGCTCTATTGACTTCTAAACTTCGGTTGTTCATTCATTCTGAGATGCCTCATACGAGTGCGATAGCGGTTGGTGCCAAGGCTTCTGTGCCTGTTACTTCAATGCTTCCCTCAGTGCCAGGACTCCAGAGTGAGGGTTTACTCTACTAGATAGGGGGTATGGGGTCAGCCCAACCTCCGACTGGATTTATAGTGACCTCAGCGCTTCAGGACATCGTGGCTAGGACTCTGAGTCCTCCGGTGAGTGTTTCAGTACCTGGTTCTGTGAGTGGTGCTTCAGTTATAGTTGAGCTTCTAGTTCTTCAGCAGGGTTGTCGGTCGGTATTGGAGTACGAGGCGAGATTTTCCCGTTGGATTTCATCTGGTATAGGTTATTTTTGGTGTGGTAAGCATGGGCACTTTGCTAGGAATTGCCCTAGGATTGTGTATCCCAGACAGCTTGGTTGTTATCATTGTGGAGAGATTGGTTACCTTTATAGATATTGTCCTCGGCGAGGGCCGGTTAGGCCTTTAGTTTCGACTACTCAGTCCAGAGTTATATCCCATCAGCTTGATACTCCTCTTGGTGGGCCAGAGGTAGAGGTTCCTGATATCGTTGCTCCAGGTTAGGCTTTTGCTACCTTCGACTTGTGATAGACCTGCTCGCGTTGCGATTCTATCCCTTCTGTCGTTTATTTTCTTATATGCCTACCTGCTATTTGTTTAAGTTGTTTGGCTACTCGAATTGTAGTACCGATATGTTATTTTATTGGTAGTTTATTCTTTAGTAGTGGATGGGGGTAAGTTAGCCTTGAGAGGTGTTTTCCCGGAGTTGTAGCTCGTGGGTAGTTCTTGTTATTCTGTTTCTAGTTGGGTTACCCCTGTTTCATTGTGATTCTGGACTTTTGGTTGGGTTTCCCTTGTTGAGCGGTCCTAGATGGTTGTTGCCTAGGCCGTTATCTAGCGTGGCTAGAGATTCGTGTGATGGTTTGGTGTATTACCGGTAGTTGGGCCGAGTTGAGATTTTGCCTCAGTTGGGAGATATTGGTTATGCTAGTGTGCATAGATTGGTTTGGTCTCCCGAGTGTCTAGAGTCGACCCTCTTTGTTGATTAGTTTAGGAGGTTGGCAGGTATGTGGGTTGTTCCCATAGTCTCCTCCACTTCCTGGTCCATTGGGTGTTTTATTCTATCCCTAGCTCCAGTTGGAACGAATCTTGATCGTAGTTCTTTCGATGAGCTCTGGATGTTGGCATCGTGATTGGGTCTTGACTTTAAGCACTTCCGACTAAGTGTTGATCGTAACCTCATGGTAAGGCTTGTATTTGTAGGCATTTCTGGTGAGTTGGGCATCTGGCCCACTCTTCTCCTGCCTTATTGAATTTGACGTGTAGCTATGAGTAGTAAGGTAATGGCTTCAGGTTCTTATTCGAGAAAGGATTTGTAAGGTTTAGTATGTGCTAAGGAAGCATTTTTGTTTAGCTGAAAAAGAAGGGAGATGACGCTTTGTTTGTGTTTATGTGTCCTCGTAGTTTCCTGAGGTGGCGATGAAGGTTTGCTTTGGGATTGTGTGTCAGTGATTCGATTCAGCCGTCTACACATTGTTGTGAGTTTTCCATCGATTGGTTTTTTCAGTAGCAACTGCGGTGTTGGCAATTTGCATATTCAGGCCTAGTTGGCTTGGGTTCTTACGGGTTCATTGATAGCATCCTGGTTCGACCAAGGCTTTAGTTGGTAGTTTTGAAAGTTGGGGTTCAGAATCATGGCTTGGCAGGTTATATCGGATGGTTTGTGGCAGTTTTTATTTGGTTGCAGCATCCTAGTGCCGGGAGGCAGTGGGTGCGGGCAACTTAGCTTCTTTTACTTCAGTTGTGGATGCGGCTATTGGCCTTGGACACATAGTCCTTGGCTAACCTCTGCAAGAGGCGAGATATTCTAGATTTCAGTAGTGTTCTAGTTAGTAAGAGGTTCTTCTACCATGGTTGGACAGACTCAGCGGCGTAAGTTTGAGCTTCAACAGTGGTGTATGATTTATGTGGTCAGCTTGTGCGGGTTAAGACTAGCGAGGCTATTTTGAGCTCTGATGATACATAGAGACTGATAATAGCCATTCGTTTGCGCTGGATTTGAAAGCTTGTTTAATTGATTCCTCCGGAGTTATTGTTTATGTGGGGTTCTAGTGTTGGTTAAACTCGGCCAGTATGGATAAGAAGTTCGTTAGGGTATATGCTTCGAAGTGGTTGGTTGTTTGCAGAACCAGTAGAGCGGTTGATTCGAGCCAAAGGAATGAATTGAAAGTATATGCAAAAATTTCTATGGCTAGATGGTAACTTTGAAACCCAGGCACCTTTTTCCTTTGCCTTCGGGGTGTTTGGACTTGATATTCGTGGCACGATGGACTTCTTCCTGAGGTGAGATTCGTAAGGCAATTTCACATTCAAATGGTGTTCGAGTGTTCGGAGTAGCAGCAGTGTTTTGTAGAGTTGAGAGCTTGGCTCATGGTTACAGACTTCGTGGTAGGCTTACCACACTTCTTGCAGGATCATGGTTTTGGTTTGGGTCTTTTGGGCAGATTGCCCTGGTTCATTCACTTTCAGCTGATTCAGACCTGGCACGGTTCAGTTAGCGAATTTGATGTTAGAATAAATGTTCGTTCGTTGGTTGGTGGTCAGTCAAGACAGGTAACTTTAATTTCAATGATATGCTACGGGTTGTTATCTTGGATGGCAAAGGCTAGTAGCCTATATCTTGGCTTAAAGCGCATTTGTACAATGGGTGACTTCGTTCGTGGTAAAGTATAAGCAGGAATTATGGATCTCTGGTGCGTCAGTTGATGCTTCGAGGGTGGTTTGAGTGTTCAGCTTGTATGCAGATTCCTTTTTGTGGTGCTAAAGGATTCAGTTCAGAATTAAAAAAAAGGGCTTTTGCGGAACAACGGGTTCATGAGTTAGAGTTTTGGGTTGATGGATTTTCTGGTAAACATGGTATGGTTTTAAGGATTCGAGTTTTGTGTGTTGATAACTTTGGTGCTCTGGTTTTGGTGTTGTGTAGGTGCTTTTCGATTAAGATTCTCGAGGTTCATTTTAGGTTGGCAGATCTTTGGAGGTTAAAATCTAGCTTGGCTAGTAAGAAATTAAGGCTTGGTTGCTTTCTTTGGTTCTGTTATATTGGGTGTCGTTCGGTCGCAGAGGTTACCCGGGTTGTCTGAGAGAGTAGTGCAGGCGTTGTATCCACTATCCTTAAATCTCTGGTATTTTTTTTTCCTTCCTGACTTTCGGGTACGAAAGTCTTTTTAGTAGTGGATGATGTAATGACCCTTCCGGTCATTTACACGTTTTCGCCTTTCTTGTACCATTAGAGCTTACTTGTAGCGGCCCAAGTCATTTATGGCTTGTCGGGACCGGTAGTTCGGTGCCCGGGCTGTTTGTTTGGTCTTTATGGCCGTTCCTCATTTTAGAGATTCAACTTTGGAAATCGTTGACTTCCGACAACATTCTTGGTAATATCAAAGAACTAAACCAAGGTTCTAGGTCAAAGGAATCCCTTACTCAAAAGTTTGAGTTAAAGAAATGCCTCGTGTAACACCTCGCCCGTTTGGAAGGTTTAAAGTAACCCGTGACTTTAGGGTAAGACTAATAGTGTCTAATATACTAAGAAGGATGTGTTATGAGGTATTGTAATGGAAAAATGGTCGTATGATAAGTTTTGAAGTCAAGCAAGTTGCGAAACAAAAGTCGGAAAAAGTTATTGTAAATTCCTTTAAGGAATTCTCTTCAAATTTGGGTTAAATGTCTTGGGGAGTTTCTCCCTATCTATAAATAGTTAGTGGGCCTCCAATATACCAAATCGAAGGTCTACGAGTCTAGTTTTCAACACACTAAACTGTTCATCCATACAACTTCAGAATAGAGAGATATTCACATTTTCGTAAGACTGCACAAGCAGGTAGTCAAAGTGGGGCCCACGTCCTAAGTCGGTTCAGCTTATAAAAGCTGATTTCTCCTTCGTTTTAACTCATTATTTTCACCCAAAATACACTGAAAATCAGAGGTAAAGTCCATAAATAATCCATGGACTTTGATCCTTTCAATTCGGAAGTTTAACGGAAGTTGCTCTACGTCGCGAGCTCATCATTTTGGTATAGTTTTCCCCGTCGATTTCATGGCGTATCTTCGTGGGTGTTGATGCAGCAATTCAGCAGGTGTTTTCTGAGTATTTGGCAATAGCTATGGAGTTATATTGGCGAGGTATGGATCTCGTATACTTATCTATTTGTTGAATCAAGATTCTAAGCTTCTAGTCACGAAAAGTTATATTTTTCGATAACTTGTAGTAGTTTCTTGGTGGATTTGGATATGTTTGTTGTTCCTGCAAGGAGGCAGGTGGTTAATCTTGGAATATTGAATATTTGTCAAGAAAATCTCTCCCCTACGATCCTCCTTCGTTATTATATGTTCTAGTATTATTTTATGGATTTCTGAGCCACGAAATGGTATTTTGGATTTGTGGCTTTGGACAGCCCCTTTATCTTGTTATGTTTGGTTATTGTTGTGGTGTTCTGGTTGTGGTAAGGTGCTGGAGGGATTGGAAAATTGTGCGATTCTTTTTGGGATCACATACGATAGTGATTGGATTGGACAAACGTGAAGTACGCCTTGAAATAGTGCCTCGGGAGCTCGTCGCTCCTTGGAGATATGGTTAACGTATTGTTGTTGGATTAGCTGCCGTTTTTGGTACTGTTGATGATAGAAAAGGGGATTTTTGGATGTTTTCGCACTGATTTTATTACTGGTATTAGTCTATGCGGGGCAGAGCACCAGACTTGATTTTATTACTGATACTAGTCTTTGTAGGGCAGAGCACCAGACTTGATTTTATTACTGATACTAGTCTCTGCGGGGCAGAGCACCAGACTTGATTTTATTACTGATACTAGTCTCTGCAGAACTTGATTTACTACAGTTTTAGACCCTGTTACGCCCGGGCACCCTTCGAGGGGTTTTTGAGCATTTTATACTACTTTAGTCCTGGACAGGGTCTGGGCATGCATACTTGAGACTGGGTCTCTATCTTTCCTTGGATTAAATTTATACTTTATTTGATTGATTATTTTAATTTTTTTTTGCCAATAAATTTATTTAACGAGTGATTCCAATAAATCATGTTATTCAATAAATTGATGTGACTCACATGTGATATAAGTAGAAAGCAATGCAAACCAACACTCAAACAACTCCGTTAAATAATCTTAACGTCTTGTATAATCTCACTAGCAAATAGTTGAAAAAGTACCTGAATTTAATTTATTAGCCGTAATTGACTACATTCTTTTTGTTTGTAAGGTTGATACAAAACTGAATTTTCAATTTGATGAATTCTTCTTTTGTTTCTCATTAATTTCATGTATGATGTATTTATTTTCGCAGCCCTCACTAATTTCTTAGAATTCGTGTCACGTAAGATCCATTAAAAAGGTGCGCTCCTTACCAATCTTTTCTTCCTTCAAAAAAATTGAATCCAAGACCTCTAATTATTAAAGGTAAAGAATTCCTTCCTTTCACAATAACCATTTGTAGTCCAGTTTGATGATTAGATGAGGTGTCTAATATTAATGTGCGCCAGAAAATAGTAATTGGCCACTATCATATATATATATATATATATATATATATATAAAGGTTATAAGTTTTATTAATCCTAATAATTAGATTTCATGACAAATGGAATACAATAAGGTACTAAAGTCACAAAGTTTTTTTTGTTTTTTCTTAAATTGGGCGTAGAAAAAATGAAAAATGGAAAGGAGATTACAAGGTGAAAAATTGAACCTTTACCAATCACGTGAAAGTTTAGATAGTCAACCAATGAAGCTACTAAGATTAAAATACAATTCAATTTGTCCCAGAAAATTTCTATCTATCTATCTATCTATCTATCTCTCTCTCTCTCTCTCTCTCTCTCTCTCTCTCTATATATATATATATATATATATATATATATATATATATATATATATATATAAAGCTGGATATAGAAGAGGTGATGTGGCACCTCTCTATGACCAGCATTCCTATTTATCTATTTTGTTAATTTTTTGATATTTTTTCTCATTTTTCATATTAAATAAATAGTAATTGCCCCCCTTTCCAAAAGGAAAAATGCACGTAACTGCAAATATAATGGAGTCATTAGCATTTACATAGAGCTTCAATTATACAATTGATTATTCTCTCGGTTAAAATTTTTGTCCGTTATGAATTTCTCTAAATTCTTTCAGTTAGAACTTTATACATGCATCGGTATTAAATATAGAATTTAAAAAGAATTTTCACCATTATATTTTTAGCACTATATAAACAGACATCATATCCAAATTTTAGGCAGCACGATTTAGCATAAACATGTATTTTTTAAAAATGAATGAGGTCAAAGATCAAGTCATTAACAATTGAAGGCCACTTTTTATGAATATCATGGAGTGAAACAAGAAGAAGAAAGAAAGCAAAGCCCAAAGTATTGAAGAAATTTCTCCCTTAAGCCAATCAATCTGATATATTTTTTATAGATTTGTGTAAATATACTCTCTTACCCAGTGAAGCTAACACCAATTTGACATATTTTTATACATGAATTGTGCGAATATTTTTTTTTGTTGTCCCCTCTCCCATTCTTCCATTGAAGCATATCGAGTTTTTATATTAAAATAAAATACCATTTCGAATTTATAGGAGAAATGATAAGGACCATCCTAGAAAAATGCTGATTTTGGGGATTTTGCATAATATTAGGAAGAAAAAAAATATTGGCGTAAAAAAAGATGGAAACAAAATCAGAGAAGGAAAAGGAAGGAGGAAGAATGGAAAGGAAAGTTCCATACAAAGTTATCCGAGATTGATGTTTTGAAGAAAATGATTCAAATTTTAGGCTCCGTTTGGCCATGAAAAAAAAGAGCAAATTTCAAAAATATCAGCTCAATTGAAACTAATTGAGCTTTTATACTAACACTTTGCTAATTACAATCCATACCAACTATTTAAATGTCAACTAAAAAAAAAGGAGAAGCGCCTCTCCTTTTTTCTTTCTCACCCGCCTCTCCCTCTCTTTTTCTTTCTGTTTCTTTCTCTCTTCTCTCTTGTCTCTCCCTCTTTCTCTTTTTTCTCCCTCTCGTTCTCTGTCTCTCTCCCTTTCTCTTTCACCTTTTCTTTTCCTCTTTGTATTTTGCATTGTTGTCTCTCTCCCTCTTTGTATTTTATATTTTCACCCCTTTCTCTCTCTTTTTCTTCTTTTGAATACAATTGTATCACCGAATACAAATACAATTCGTATCAATGAAATACAATTAGTATTCAATTATATCAACGAATACAAATACAATTTATATCAATGAAATACAATTTGTATTCAATTGTATCAACGAATACAAATACAATTCGTAAGATCAATGAATACAAATACAATTCGTAAGCGAAATACAATTTGTATTCAATTGTATCAACAAATACAAATACAAATCTGCGGATGATCCTATACAAATACAATCGAATACAAATACAATTCGTAAGATCAATGAATACAAATACAATTCATAAGCGAAATACAATTTGTATTCAATTGTATCAATGAATACAAATACAAATCTGCGGATGATCCTATACAAATACAATTTGTATTCAAAAGAGAAAAATAAGTATAAGGCAGCTCATTTTAAAAAATAACCCCATTTAAATTATATTTCATTTTAAAATTATATTTTATGTTTTTTAAAAATATATATTTAAGATCTAGATAATTATTGCAAAAGTTATGGCCAAACACAACTCCAACTTTAAAAATTCTAAAAAGTGAAAAAAAAGTTGGTTCTCATGGCCAAACGACACCTAAATATTACTACTATATATAAAAGGCTACAAGTACAAGGGTATTTTCGATGATTTAAATGGTTTACACTTCAATATATGGTACTAAATTGCTTAACATGTTGTAAAATAAATACTTTTGAAGTAAATACACCAAAGAAAAGTATATAGAGAGAAACTTATATGTTATTCAACTTCAAACTGATGTACAAATGAACCGAAAGAATTTCCTATTTATAGAAGAACAGAAGCAGCTTGCAAAACTGCTTATAGGCACCTGCTTGCAAAGCTGCTTGTGAGCTGCTTATAGGAACCTGCTTGCAAAGCTGTTTGTGAGCTGTTTATAGGAACCTGCTTGCAAAGCTGCTTATAGGCACCTGCTTGTAAAGCTGCTTGCAAAGCTACTTGTGAGCTGCTTATAGGAACCTGCTTGCAAATCTACTTGTGAGCTGCTTATAGTAACCTGCTTGCAAAGCTACTTGTAGGAGTAACAAATGAACATCCACAATTAAGTGTATTCATAACACTCCCTCTTGGATGTTCATTGATAGATAATGTGCCTCATTAAAACCTTACTAGGAAAAAACCCAGTGGGAAAAAGTCCTAGTGAAGGAAAAAGAGTACACCTATCTAGTAATACGCATTTGCTAGCTGCCTCATTAAAAACCTTACTAGGAAAACCCAATGGGAAAAACCTTAGTTAAGGAAAAAAGAGTACAACGTGGATTTTACCCCCTGATGGAGACCATGTTTCAATTGTCCAAGTTTTAGCATTCCTATCTTGTATACCATCTTCTCGTGAGTTGAAGTTGGTAATGATTTGGTGAATAAATCTGCTGGATTATCACTTGAACGGATTTGTTGGACATCAATATCACCATTCTTCTGAAGATCATGTGTGAAGAACAATTTTGGTGAAATATGCTTCGTTCTGTCTCCCTTTATGAAGCCTCCTTTTAATTGGGCTATGCACGCAGCATTATCTTCGTATAAGACTGTGGGCACTTTGGTATCATACTTCAAGCCACATCTCCCTTGATAAAATGTATCACTGATCTCAATCATACACATTCTCTACTTGCTTTGTGAATTGCTATTATCTCAGCATGATTCGAAGAAGTAGCAACAATGGACTATTTTGTGGATCGTCATGATATACCAGTACTTCCATATGTAATAAATAGCCTATTTGAGATCGAGCTTTATGTGGATCGTATAAATAACCTGCATATGCATGATCAACAAGATCTGCACTATTTTTGTTAGTATAAAACAGGCCCATATCAATGGTCCCCTTTAGATATCGTAATATATGTTTAACTTCATTCCAATGTCTACGTGCAGGAGAAGAACTATATCTTGCAAGAAAATTAACAGAAAATGCTATGTCAGGTCTAGTAGCATTAGCAAGATACATAAGTGCACCAATTGCACTAAGGTATGGAACTTCAGGACCAAGAAGTTCGTCATTCTCTTCTTGAGGTCGGAATGGATCTTTACTCACTTCAAGTGATCGAACAATCATTGGAGTACTTAATGGATGCGCTTTGTCCATGTAAAATTATTTCAAAATCTTTTCAATATAGGCAGATTGATGGATGAAGATCCCGTCCGCCAAATGTTTAATTTGCAAATCGAGGCAAAGTTTTGTCTTTCCAAGATCTTTCATCTCAAATTCTTTCTTTAGATATTCAATTGTCTTACATAGACAAATGGCATCATTTATATAGCCTTCATTTATCAAGTACTCACTAAGGCAATTATACCATATTCACCCTGATTATTTTAGACAGTATAGTGATCTTTGTAATCTGATTGAGTACATTTCTCGAGACTTTGAATTACATGCTTCAGGCATTTTAAATCCTTCTGGGATTTTCATGTAAATGTCATTGTCAAGTGAACCATAAAGATAAGTTGTAACCACATTCATTAGATGTATTTCAAGGTTTTCATGCACAGGTAAACTAATGAGATATCAAAATGTTATGGCATCCATAACTGGTGAATATGTCTCTTCATAGTCGACACCGGGTCTTTGAGAGAATCCTTGTGCAACAAAGCGTGCCTTGTATCTCACAATTTCATTTCTCTCATTTCATTTTCGCACAAAGACCAATTTATAGCCAATGGGTTTTACACCATTAGGCGTTTGGACTGCAGGTCCAAAAACCTCACGTTTAGCAAGGGAGTTAAATTTTGATTGAATTGCCTCTTGTCATTTTGGTCAATCACATCTTTGTCGACATTCTTCGACAGATAGAGGGTCAAGATCCTCACTGTCTTGCATAATATCAAGTGCAATATTATATGAAAAAACATTATCCACCATAATTTTGGATCGATTCAAATTTACCTCATCATCAGTAGAACTTATTGAAAGCTCTTCATTCACTTGAGCCTCGGGTTCACTGATTTCTTCAGGAATATTAGGATTAATCAGATTTTGAATCTCTTCATGAGATTCCTTTGTAGTGTCATTTCGATCACCTTTTGTGTTTCTTTTTCTAGGATTCTTTTCCTTGGAACCCAATGGTCTACCACGCTTCAGGCGTGTTTGGGATTCAGAAGCTATGACACTAGTAGATGATCCTGCTGGGACATCAATTCAGATAGGCACATTCACTGCAGTGATATGTGACTTAGTTATCCTTTTCAAATCAGTAAATGCGTCTGGCATTTGATTTGCTATTTTCTGCAAGTGGATGATCTTATGGACCTCCTGTACACATATGGGGGCACGTGGATCAAAATGGAATAGTGATAAAACTTTTCACGCAATTTCTCTTTCAAGTTTATTTTTCTCTCCCCTAATTGTGGTAAATTTATTTCATCAAATCGATAATCTGCAAATCGAGCAGTGAATAAATCTTCCGTCAGTGGTTCAAGGTAGCGAATTATGGAGGGTGAATCAAACCCAACATATATTCCTAACCTTCTTTGGGGGCCCATCTTAGTGCGTTGTGGTGGTGCTACTGGCACATATAAAGCACATCCAAAAATCGTGGATGGGCAATATTTGGTTCATGACCAAAGACCAATTGTGATGGAGAGTATTTATTATAATGAGTCGGTATGAGATGAACAAGTGATGTTGCATGTAAAATAGCATGACCCCAAACAGAAGTGGGCAACTTTGTTTTCATAAGTAGTGGTCTTGCTATTAATTGTAGGCGCTTAATAAATGACTCAGCAAGGCCATTTTGAGTGTGAACATGAGCTACAGGATGTTCAATTCTTATCCCAATTGATACACAATAATTATTAAAGGCTTGGGATGTAAATTCTTCAGCATTATCGAGGCGAATAGCTTTAATGGGATAATCTGGAAATTGCGCCCTTAATCGTATTATTTGTGCCAATAACCTCGCAAACACCAGGTTGCGAGACGACAAGAGGTACACATGAGACCATCTTGAAGATCCATCTATTAGGACCATAAGATATCTGAATGACCCACTGGGTGGATGAATAGGTCCATATATATATCCATGTATACGTTCTAGAAAAAGAGGGGATTCAATGCCAACTTTCATTGGCGATTGCCTAGTTATCAATTTGCCTTGACAACAAGCAGCACATGAAAATTCTCCACTTTCAAGAATCTTCAGGTTCTTGAGTGTATGCCCATTTGAATTTTCAATGATTCGTCTCATCATTATTGATCCAGGATGACCCATTCGATCATGCCAAAGCACAAAAGTACTCGAATCAGTAAACTTCTGGTTTACGACAGAGTGTGCTTCAATTGTACTGATTTTAGCATAACATAGGCCCGAAGATAACGTTGGCAATTTCTCCAAAATATATTTCTGGCCTGAGACACTTTTGGTTATACCAAGGTATTCAATATTCATTTTATTTAGTGTCTCAATATGATATCCATTTTGGCGGATATCTTTAAAACTTAACAAGTTTCTTGGGGATTTAGAAGAGAACAATGCATCTTCTATAACAAGTTTTGTCCCCTTAGGCAAAAATATAGTAGCTCTTCCGGAGCCTTCAATCAATTTCGAATTACCAGAAATTATAGTAACATTTGCTTTTCTCCTAAGTAAGTAGAAAAAGTATTTCTCATATTTGAATATGATATGCGTTGTTCCACTATCAACCACACAAATATCTTCATGATTTTTCATTGATCCAAATAAAATTTCTTCAAGATGAAAAATTTAGACAAAGTAAACATTATAGTACTATTACCAAATAGAGCATTACACAAACTTTATTTATTTACAAAATTAAGAAAACACAATTATACTAGCTAGTACAAACAACAAGAATAAAAAAAATATTTAGACTATCACAGATCCATCACCAATAAGGTGATCTATTTTTCCTTCAGGGTGTTCAAAGAAATCTGTAACATCTAAATGCATGGGCTCAATATTATCTTCAGAGATAAAGTGTGCTTGTGCATTATTATCCATCTTCTTCAAGGATGCTTGATAGAGATCAACCAGGTGCCTTGGCGTACGACAGGTACGAGACCAATTCCCTTTTTCTCCACATCGATAGTATTTATTTCCTGAATTTTTCTTTTGCTCCGCTTCAGGCTTTTCATTCTTCTTCTTGCACTGCTGGTGCTGAAGGTTTCTATTTGGTGCAAGATGACCACCATGATTAGGATTTCTTCCTCGACCATGGTCATGACCATGACTGGGGTCATGACCTTTTTCACGCTTATATTGGTAAAAATTTGCCGCATTCACTTCAGGGAATGGAGCAGAACCAGTAGGTCGACTTTCATGGTTTTTCATTAGAAGGTCGTTATGTTGTTCAGCAACAAGAAGATGTGAAATTAATTCAGAATATTTCTTGAACCCCATTTCTCGGTATTGCTGCTGCAGGAGCATACTCGAGGCAGGAAAAGTGGAGAATATTTTCTCCAGCATATCATGATCAGTGACAGCTTCTCCGCACAATTTTAACTGAGAAATAATTCTAAACATGGAAGAATTATACTCAGTGATAGATTTAAAATCTTGGAGTCTCAAATGCATCCACTCATAACGTGCTTGTGGATGAACGACCATCTTCAGGTGGTCATATCTCTCTTTTAAATTATCCCACAGCACAAGAGGATTTTTAATCGTGAGATACTCCACTTTTAAAGCCTCATCAATGTGATGGCGGAGAAATATTATTGCCTTGGCACGATTCTGATTTGATGCCTGATTTTTATCTTTGATGGTGTCTGCCAGACCCATCGCATCAAGGTGAATTGCAGCATCAAGTGCCCAAGATAAGTAGTTTTTGCCCGATATATCCAGGGCAACAAATTCACGTTTAGAAAGATTTTCCTGTCGCGCCCTATTTCGAACCAGCCGAAACAGTGCACAACGTATGGTCGTCGTGACTCTCTGGTTTAAAAATTTTATTTTTTAGAGTCGCCACCTAAATTTCAGGAAAACTTAGGAAACCATTTTTTGTAAAAACTCTGTTTTGGTCTTTCGAAAACGTTTGAGATTCTGAGTAAGAGTTTTGGTTACTCGAGGGGAAGGTGTTAGGCACCCCTCAAAGCCTATCCGAAGATAGTCCTTAAACTCAATTTAGAGAAAATATTTGGGAAAAAGTATCTGTTCGTTATTTGCTAAAAAAGGTGATAAAAACATGTTTTATTAATTTAAAGAAAACTCAAAGTATATGACACATGCTACTACAATATGCAAAAATATAAAATATGCTTATGGTAAAAAAGATGAAACATATATACGTACATGTCAAAATATATGAAAGTTTAATAGTAATACTCTTATCATTAAAATATGTAGAACTTTGTGATTTATAAGAATATATACTTAAAAGCTAAGTAAAAAAAAATGAAGATATTATTTATACAAATATACTTTTTGTAAAGTTAAAAAAATATGTAGTTTTAGAGTTTTGGGAAAAGTTTATGACATGTTTATTAAAAAAAAAAGAAAATAAAGATGACATATGTATATTTAAAATATAAGAAATCATGTGAAAATTTTATTATTTAAAAGATTTGGATAAGTAAAAAAAATGTAGGAAATAAGTATACCGGTAATAGAGAAAAATATAAAAAAAATCATATTTCGTAAATATATTTCATGTAAGAGAATAATTTGAAGACTTGAGTAGAGAATGAAAATTATTTGTTTCATATAAAGAAAACTTTTATCTGTAAAGTAAAAAATGAACATGCGTTAAATATGAAAGAAAGTATTGTGTATGTAAATGTAATTGTGATAAAATAATATATGTATAATTTAAGTAGGAAGATGGGTAAGTAAAATATAAATATATACCTTGTAGTAGATAGCATATGACATATATACCTTGCGTTTTGAGGCTTTAAAAATCTAAAAAAAATAATATATATATATAGAGTATAACCAAAATATTTGTAAAATATTGGAGTTACAATAAGATAATACAGGAGTTATAAATGAATATAAAAAAAATGGTTTGCCTAGATTAGACAAAGAATCCTATAGTTTATGGCCTAAGAATGACTAAATATTCGTTTGAAATAAATTGAATCGCTAATTAGTGTTTTTGAAAGTCTACCGCGAGTTATTTAAACAAGTTTTACTTGAAACAAGCCTACATTAATTAATCCTTAAGAAAAATCTGCTATATTTACTATTTATTATCACTATTTTGAAAGTGTTTACTCACTAATTTTTAAAGTATTTAATAGGGGAAACCCGAAATATTTGCTTAACTAAAAGAGTGAAGGAAATTCACTTTCAAAATTTCAAACTAAATAAAATAATCAAACAAAGTTGTAAGCCGAAGAATAAACGTTAATCAAAGTCACACAAAATGCATATCCAAATAATACAAGGTTAGTTAAGCAAATTCAAGTAATAAGAAAAGCATATAGAAATAAAGGACTAGGTACGTTAAGTTCCTTTGGGGGAACTAGTCTCCTAATTAGTGACTCCGAACACTGCGATAGTTCCTAATAGTTGTTCGACCCAAAACGTATTGGGCCGAGGTTGAGTTTCAAAAGAGAAACTCCAGCTCTCCGGGGTGTACATGAGACAAAGAAAAGTAAAATAAAGGATTAGAAATATGATCACTTAGTACAAATTTGTGATAAGAAATATACTAGTAATAATGATTCACACTTGAGCAATTGATACTATTATTTGGGCAGCTTTAGCACGATAAAAAGAAAATCAAATTATTCTGCATAACTAACTACTTATTACTTTAAGCTACTTTACCATTATGCAGGAAAGACTACAGATTAACGGTCAAAAATTATACCAAATAAAATTTTAACATATTCGACAAAGTTTAGTTACTTTAAGCTATTCAATCTCCCATGGATGGGGCTTCATGTAGTTATCCAATAAACAAACAAAAAGAAAATACTTTCCAACTCTTCTCGAATTGGAAGGAGCGCACGCGCAGATATGTAACAAATAATCCAATCACTTCATCCAAAGGTAGTTTTTGAAGTTAAAAGAATGAATGTTGAAAAATGGATCAGTACTCTGTTTTTCCAATACACAAGAAATTATCCCCTTTTATTTAAACTTGAAAACTTGATGATAAACACAAATACACATCTGTAGGACAAGGCCTTTTAAAATAAATCAACAACTTACTTTATCTAAAAGAAGTTATACCAATTTGTCGACCCAAAATTAACGATTGAGGACAAACAAACTTCTTAAACTTAACTCAAGGCCTTTTCTAATGCACTTCTCTTTGGATGCAAAAGTGTCCAGATAACTTAACAGAATGCAGTGATTGTGACTTAGGTAAATTCACAAAAAATAAAACAGACAGGGAAATGACAAGTTATTTACTAAGCCTAAGAGACACATCCGCAAGCACATACTTAGCCGAAGAGGAGAAGACGTGGCAGGGGGATTATATCAAAATTCATACAACAATCTTTTGTGATTTTACTATATGTATCAAACATTTCTATAATATCTTTTGGTCATCCAAAGGAGCCGAAAATAATGAGCAAAGTGAGGAATTCATTTAGCAAGATCTTTGGCCAAAATATACAAAGCAATCACATTTGGATCTAAAGCAAATACTCATAGTAACCTTCTGAAGGGATTACTAAATGACTTTACTGGGAAAGTAAAACACACATAATATTTTCAATAAACAAGAACGAAGTTGAGGCTACTAGTTTCATTTCGGAATCTTTTTAATCGAACATCTAACAAATTCTTTAAGTAAAAGCTTGATGCGGAATCGTTAAGGAATTTTTTGGCTTAAAGGGAACGTTCAAAGCAGTCACCTAGTTGTGAACAAGATGAGATGGGATAATTTATATACTCTTGGAACTCAAGCGAAGTCAGCCAACACCCAAAGAAAAATGATAACAAGCATAATACAAGAACTGAAACCAAAACTACCGATTTTAATCCAACAACTTCAATGTTAATTTTGTTTTCAAAAAAAATAAAACTCTGTTTTCTCACATAGATTCCATATTTTCCACACATAGGCAGCCACACATAGTTATGAACGAGACAAGACGAGACGATTCACATGCTTTTAGAGACGTAATCCGCAAAGAGAAACAAAGAGGAGTCAAATTTGTGGAAAAAGTAAGCAACAAATCCTAACATATCCGAACCATACTCATATTTACGGACCTCAAACAAACATATATTGAAACTAAAAAAAAATGAAAGAGAGAAGGGTTGAGGTTTTCACCTTTTGTCGAGCAGCAAATAGGGACTTTCACGTCAAACTTCTCCGGCCAAGAAATTCGAACTTAAGGCCTGAACTCAAACTCAAAGAAAGACTATTACTGAATGACTTTTGAATGCAAACACTTGTATATTTCCGATAACTTTGGATGTGTATCCACTGTTTTCCCCGCCTCCAAGTTGAGGTAAAAGACCCACTATTTATAGAGAAAATCCGGACTTGAAAGTCCGGATTTGAACTACAAACTTAACAAAAACGTGATGAAAGAGGGCCAAAGATTCGAAATTTTTGAAAGCCTTAAAAGTGAATCTCCAAGGATCTCATATCTTCGGACCTTGTGAATGTTGACGGACTTCAAATCACGGATTTGAAATTGATTTGGACCTTCTTGACGAATGAGAAACGTTGGAGCTTGATATTTCATGGTTTTGGAGGTCTGAGGTTTCTTGGTTTGGAGAACTTCAAGCCAAAAATAGAGGGTGGAAGGACAAATCTCCGCTGATTTGCTTCAGCGATGGCACAGGCCTTTATGGCGTTATTAACCAATTTGGTGAAAGAAGAAAAGATGAAGAGGAAAGCTAAGGTTTTTAGGGTGTGTTTTGGAAGAGAAGATGGAGGTGGAGTCGTTGGTTTTGGGAGAAAGAAAAGGGAAAGAGTGTGAATTTTTTTGAGAAAAGGAAAAAGGAAAATGCGTGGGGGTGAGGAGAGAGAGAGAGAGAGAGAAAACGTGTGGAGGGGATGAGGAGAGAGAGAGAGAGAGAAAACGTGTGAGGGTTTTGTTATTGCTGACTATTTTTGGACCGTCCGATCAATTGATCGGACGGTTAAGATTAAAGCGGAATAAATTTAAAAGAAAGAATAAATAATATATATAATATATATATTATATATGTAAAGTAAAAGCAGATAAATTTGTGACCGTTGGATTAAATTGGAGGGCCACGATTGAAAGCAAAGAAACACAAATCTATGTGATGCCTACGTGGCACACATGAATTGGCTAATTAAAGGAGTCTTGGATTGCCACATTATTTTGCTCAAATTGGCTATTTTAACAATTCTAATTTGTAGCCAATTCTTAATAAACTAGCCACAAATTCGTCAAATTGAAAATAATTAATTTGTAAAATTATGTAAATTGGTTAAAAAAAATTAATAAACTAAAATAAGTTTAATTAGTAATTAGTAAAATAATTGAGCTTCCCAAATTATGAAAAAATATTTATTTGCAAGTGTAAAAATTAAAATTAACCAAAATTGGTTTATTTCTTTAAAAATACCTCATTTGACGTAAAATAATTTTGAACGACTCAAAACATGAAATAAATATTTGTAGATTTAAAAAAGTATTTTAAATTATAGAAAATAATATATGTGAGATAATTTTTCTTAAAAAAAATGAGTGGCAATTTACCAAGGTAATTTCAAAATATTCATTTTCATAAATATTATTTATTAAAATAATATAGAGGGTAAAAATTGGGTGTCAACAGTTGCCCCATTTCTTTGGCCGTGGATGGGAGTAGAGAAGGCGTGGACAAAGAAATATTGACACATCCTAATTTTGACCGATCAACAAAATATTTTTTGAGCAAAGAGTGACATGAGTTTGGGGAAATTATGGTCGAGCTCAGGCTTTCGAGCTGCCTATATATCTCGGGTTTCACGAGAAGTCAGGCCATATGTAGTTCGAGAGAATTGAATCTTTGCAAATTTTGATCGGCTTCAAAATTTGCTCCAGTGTCGAATTATGGTAACACTGATATCTTTTGATGGTGATTGAGAGTATTTTATCATGATTGGAGTGAACATGGCCTTGCTTAAACCAAGCTTACCAACATATCCCTAAAATGTGGGAATCAGGCTGAATGTCGTTCTAAAAGAAATCTTAGAATGAGAAACGCTCCGCAACAAATTCTACTGAGGATTTTGGTAGGGGAAAGATCACGGACCTTCAAAAATTGCCCCAGTGTCGAGTCATGATGACACTGGGATGTAAGAAAAGTTATGGAATATAGAAGTAAATTCGAATTGAGTTGAGTCGAGTTCTGAGGAAAAATTCTTGACGTAGCTAGGGATGCTTGACATTCCGCTAGCTTGCCCCAGTTTCCTGCTTAGAGGGTAGTTCCACGTTGTAAAGCGTTGTCCTGCAAAACAGGTAAAAAGATCACAAAGTACCTGTCGCAGTTCAAAATTATAAATTAAATTATAATGTAAAGAGTTGAGTGTAGATATTCAAACGATTGTCGACGTCTCCATTATGCGGAATGAATGTGACGTAGTCAAAGCAACTTATGAAGTAAAGCCTCTTGACTGGCGGGGCAACACTTGAAAGTAAAGCCTCTCGACTGGCGGGGCGACACTTATAAAGTAAAGCCTCTCGACTGGCGGGGCAACACTTGTAATTTAAAGCCTCTCGACTGGCGGGGCAACACTTGAAAGTAAAGCCTCTCGACTGGCGGGGCAACACTTGTAATGTAAATCCTCTCGACTGGCGGGGCAACACTTGAAAGTAAAGCCTCTCGACTGGCGGGGCAATCTTGTAAAGTAAAGCCTCTCGACTGGCGGGGCAATACTTGAAAAGTAAAGTCTTCATCCGGCGAATCAGTCGTGAAATCTCCATTTAACGGAACAGTCCTTAATGCAAAAATAAGGATGTTTTTAGCATGCATGCTATGATGATGTTTGCTATGATACAGTCTTCGATTGGCGGAAAATGTTTTGCTTGCTAATATACATTTCTCTGATTTGGCAGTGTCATTTTTCTTGCTCATGAACATGCTCCAATTGGTGGAGCGTCGCTTTGATTGCTCATGTACAGGCTCCGGTCGACGAAGCGTCGTCTTGTTTGCTTACGTACAAGCTCTAATTGTCAGAGCGTCGCTTTGTTTGCTTATGTACAAGCTCCAATCGTTGGAGCGTTGCTTTGTTTGCTTATGTACAAGCTCCAATCGTCAGAGCGTCATTTTGTTTGCTTATGTACGTCCTCCAATTGGTGGATTTTGATGAAGTTAGTCAGCATTCTCTGATTGGCAGAGTTTATTTGACGAAGTCAGATGGCGGGCTCCGATTGGCGGAGTTTATTTGAAAGAAATAAACTATCCTATTTGTCTTATGATGGCCCTCTATATTTGATACTTGATCCGGATCTCGGGCGTACCTGCAAAGACATAAATGAAAACCTTTTAAGAATTGTAAGAATCGAGATAAAGCATTTTAAAATAGAGTAGGGAAAGAATATTTTGGCTTATGGTGTCGTGGTAGCCGAAAGATTTCTCCAATCACGTTCGTGAGTTTGTCTTGACATCACCCTTCTTGATTCCTGTTTTCCTGCACTCAAAGAGAAGTTCTTAGTTTTGGGAGAGGTGTTGATTTGTGTCGACTTGTGGACCCTGGCCTTGCCGTTGGATTCCTTCAAACCTCCTTGGTTGCTTGCGATTACCTATTTCGGAGACTCAGTAGGTGGAAAGGCAGTGAATTTTTATTTTTTTATTTTAAAAAATATATATATATTTTTTATTATTACTATTTTAGAAAAAATAAGTATATTTTGTATATACTAGGCGCACATATATAGTAATTGTTCATCATTTTTTAGATTATGACATGTTTTGAAATCCAATCAAGCTTTTCCATTAGTTGAGGACATCGAAATGTAGTCTTCTCGTAGCTCCGGATTTTGGTGACGCTCCTCTATCTCTTTGTAGATGTCGTGATTACTCTGAAGGTATGTTAAAAAATAAAAGGGGGGGAGGTTTTTCCTATGGGTATGACCAAACCTTTTAGGTTGCCTACGTATCCCCAAATGGGAATCAGGTCTGTACGTAGTTCGGGATATGAAGGAAGAATTTGAAATATGTAATGTATTGACCGAGTCTGACTCAGGCTGCCTACGTATCCAAACAGAATCAGGTCATGACGTAGTTCAAGTACATTAGGGATAATGAAAAACATGAGATGCATTGACCGAGCCTGACTCAGGCTGCCTACGTATCCAAACGAAATCAGGTCATGGCGTAGTTCGAGTACAATAGAAAAAATGAAAATTATGAAATGACCGAATCCAATGAGGATTGCCTACATATCCCACCGAGGGAAGTCAGGTCAATCGTAGTTCTGAATACATGAAAGATGATATTTTTTGGTTTTTCTAAGGGAGACCGGACCAGATCTGGGCTGCCTACGTATCCCGCCGTGGGAAGTCAGGCTAATACGTAGTTCTGGTATATTAGAGAAAAATGCAAAAAGTACAAGGAAATAACAACTAGTCCCTCTGTCTTCAAATGTAGTACTTCTTGATAGCGTCTGAATTGATCGACTTCGTGCTCACGATACCATCCATTTCTACGAGGATTACTGCTCCGCCTGAGAGCACTCGGTGAACCATGTAAGGACCTTGCCAGTTTGGCGCAAATATACCCTTAGCTTCATTTTGGTGAGGGAATATTTTCTTCAATACTAATTTCCCTGGTGTGAATCGTCGAGGCTTGACTTTCTTGTTGAACACTCTGATCATTCTGTTTTGATAGAGTTGGCCGTGACATACTGCATCCAGTCTCTTCTCATCAATGAGCATCAATTGTTCAATCTTGCTACGAACCCATTTCGCGTCTTCCAGACCAACCTCTTGGACGATTCTTACAGAAGGTATTTCCACTTCAGCGGGTATCACTGCTTCCAAACTGTAGACCAACATATAGGGGGTTGCACCAGTGGATGTTCTGATTGTGGTGCGATAGCCAAGCAAAGCATATGGTAGCTTCTCATGCCATTCTCTGTTACTAGCTATTATTTTTCTCAGGATCCTCTTGATATTCTTGTTCGCGGCCTCAACTGCTTCATTCATTTGTGGTCGATATGCTGTGGAGTTCCGGCGGGAGATCTTAAACCTCTCACAAGTCTCTCTCATGATATCACTATTAAGATTGGCTCCGTTGTCTGTTATGATTGATTCTGGAATTCCAAACCGACAAACTATGTTATTTCGGACGAAATCTGCTACCACCTTCTTAGTTACTGCCTTGTGCGTTGAAGCCTCAACCCATTTTGTGAAATAGTCGGTAGCTACCAGGATAAAACAGTGTCCATTTGATGCGGGAGGCTCTATGGGTCCAATTACATCCATGCCCCAAGCAGCAAATGGCCATGGGAACCCCATCACATTGTGCTCGTTTGGCGAAACTCGTATAAGTCGCCATGAACTTGACACTGATAACATTTTTGTACATATCGGATGCTATCCCTCTCCATAGTCATTCAAAAGTATCCGGCTCTCAAAATCTTATTTGCCAAAGTGAATCCATTCATGTGGGGTCCATATGTCCCTGCGTGAACTTCCTCTAACAGTCTTGTTGCTTCTGTTGCATCGACACACCTTAGAAATCCCAAATCCGGGGTTCTCCTATACATGATTTCGCCGTTAAGGAAGAAATGATTGGCCATTCTCCTTAAAGTTCGCTTCTGCTTGCTACTGGCATTTTCTGGATATTCTCCTGCTTCGAGCAACCTTCTAATATCATGGTACCATGGCTTTCTATCAAACTCTTCATCTACGTGAAAACAGTATGCGTGTTGGTCATGTATCTCCACTTCAATAGGGTCGATGTAATTCTTATCCGGGTGTTGGATCATTGAGGAAAGAGTAGCCAAAGCATCAGCGAACTCGTTTTGAGCCCGGGGGACATGTTTAAACTCAATCTTCGTAAACCTTTTGCTCAGCTCCTTTACACATTCCAGATAAGGAAGGATCTTGACATTCTTGGTGGCCCATTCTCCTTGTACCTGATGAACCAATAGGTCAGAATCACCTATTACCAAAAGATCTTTGATGTTCATGTCCACAACCATCCTAAGTCCGAGAATACATGCTTCATATTCTGCCATGTTGTTTGTGCAAGGGAATCTAATCTTGGCTGAGATTAGGTAGTGCTGACCCGTTTCTGAAACCAAGACTGCTCCAATTCCAACTCCTTTGAAATTTGATGCCCCATCGAAGAACAATCTCCATCCATCATACGACTCTGAGATATCCTCTCCTGCAAAAAATACTTCTTCATCGGGGAAGTAGGTCATGAGCGGTTCATAATCTTTATACACCGGATTTTCTGCAAGGTGATCGGCCAAAGCTTGTCCTTTGACGGCCTTCTGTGTCACGTACACAATATCGAACTCACTCAGCAAAATCTGCCACTTTGCTAGTTTCCATGTAGGCATTGGTTTCTGAAAGATGTACTTGAGTGGATCCATTCTTGAGATCAAGTACGTGGTGTACGCCGATAGGTAATGCCTCAACTTTTGCGCAATCTAAGTCAAAGCGCAACACGTTCATTCTAACAAGGTATATCTTGCCTCGTATGGTGTAAACTTCTTGCTCAAGTAGTTAATAGCTTTCTCTTTCTTTCCCGTGTCATCGTGTTGTCCTAACACACATCCAAATGCTCCATCCATGACGGATAGATACAGTAGCAATGGCTTTCCGGGCTCTGGTGGAACCAATACTGGTGGGTTGGACAAGTACTCCCTGATTCTATCAAAAGCTCTTTGGCATTCCTCCGTCCATTCGGTGGCGGCATCCTTCTTTAGTAACTTGAATATGGGTTCACAGATTACTTTGGACTGAGCTATGAAACGACTGATGTAATTGAGTCTCCCCAAGAAGCTCATCACATCCTTCTTCGTCCTGGGGGGAGGTAACTCTTGAATCTCCTTGGTTTTTGATGGATCCAATTCTATGCCTTTCCTGCTGACAATGAACCCCAGTAGCTTTCCGGCAGGAACTCCGAATGCGCACTTTGCTGGATTCAATTTCAAATTGTATCTCTGCAACCTCTCAAAGAACTTCTGTAAATCCTCTAGGTGGTCTGAACTCCTTTTGGACTTGATAACGACATCATCTACGTACACTTCAATCTCCTTGTGAATCATATCATGGAAGAGGGTAGTCATGGCCCTCATATAGGTTGCGCCAGCATTTTTGAGTCCAAATGGCATCACTCTATAGCAATACACTCCCCATGGAGTGATAAATGCTGTTTTCTCCGCATCATCTTCATTCATCAGGACTTGGTGGTATCCTGCAAAGAAATTGACAAACGATTGCAACTCATACTTTGTACAATTGTCGATGAGTATATGAATGTTTGGGAGAGGAAAATTATCCTTGGGACTAGCTTTATTAAGATCCTGATAGTCTACACATATCCTGATTTTTCCGTCCTTTTTTGGCACTGGCACGATATTGGCCAACCATGTGGGGTAATTAGTAACCCTCACAACATTTGTCTGGATCTTCTTAGTTACCTCCTCCTTGATTCTTAAACTCAAATCAGGCTTGAACTTCCTAGTCTTTTGCTTCACAGGCGGGCAAGAAGGATCAGTCGGTAGCTTGTGTGAGACGATATCGGTGCTTAATCCCGGCATGTCATCGTAGGACCAAGCAAACACATCAACATATTTCTTGATCAATTCAATCAATTCTCGCTTTCTTTCGTCTTCTAGGTGTATGCTGACTCGTATTTCTTTCACCATTTCTTTATTTCCCAAGTTGACAACCTCGGTTTCATCCATGTTGGGCTTTTTTTGACTTTCAAGTTGTTTGATCTCCTGAGGTAGATTTTCAGGCATCATGCTTTCATCGTATTCTTCATAGTCCTGCTCAAGGTTCGTACTTTGCTCAATGGATTCGTTACATGTCATAACCGTTGTACGATGATTTTCACTAATATTAGCACTGAAAAGTATGAAAGGTGAGTAAAAATAAATAGTTATTTCAAACAATAGAAAGACAAATTTTAAGAAAATAAAGACTTTTTATTTGAAAAGCATTCTAGCTTTTAGAAGAGGCGAGTAGCAAAAAAGGCTTAGGCATGATTCAAGCCTCAATTGATCATGCAAAAATATTTTTGAGATAAAACTACATTTCCACACTACCAAGGCTCCTGTCGAAACAAAGATGGGTTGATGGTCCAGTTCTGCAAGACTTCTCCAGGTTCGGCATCACGGATGGTCAGCTTATTGATACCTATCTCTAGTCCATCATCGATCACAGCCACAAATAGATTTCCTATTCCCTCAATGACACCTTCATCAAGTGCTTCATCTGGGATTGGAACTCGTCCCGGCATGAACACTACCTCACCAAACTTTGTGTTGTGGACTCCTCCCGAAGTAGGCTTATATCCAAGCCCGGCGGTACCCTTCTGATGTTTCAGCTGGATTGGTTCAATTATACCGTCGGCCTTAGGTCCGAGCCCTGTTTTTGGTTGGTACCCATATTTCAACATCTCTGATGCAACCATCTTCGCTGCTCTCGACATCTCCACCTCTACAGGCTCTACTTTCTCATCAATTCTTACAGCTTGCATGATTTCCAGAGCATGGAAAGCGGCTCCATCAAATTCTTCGGTGACTGGAACAGAATTCACGGAATAAATGGGGTGACTGAGCTCCCCGTGAATGGTAACTTCGGTGCGACCCACTCGAACTTCACACACTGATGGAACGTGGAGGGAACTGCTCTTGCCATATGGACCCATGGCCTTCCTAGTAACAAGTTGTAGTTGGACGACACATCCATCACTTGAAATAAGATGGGGAATTCAGCTGGACCTACTTGCAATGTGAGATAGATTTCTCCAATGACGCTTCTCTGTGCGCCATCAAAAGCTCTCACCTTCACACGAATTTCTTTTATACCTTCCATATTCACACCTAAATCTCTCAACGTGGTGAAAGGGCAGATGTTGCATCCAGAACCACCATCGATCAAAACTCTAGTCACGATCTTATCACAACACTTGACCGCGATGTGAAGTGCTTTGTTGTGGCCAACCCCTTCTGCTCGTAATTCATCATCATGGAAAGAGATTTTGTTCACTTCCACCATTTTTCCAATTGTTGCAGCCAATGTGTCACTTGTAGTTTCCTTTGGTATGCTAACTCCGCTCAGAATTTGCCCCAAAGCGTTCCTATGGGCTTCAGAACTCATTAGCAAGGACATAATGGAAATGTGTGCTGGTGTCTTCATTAGTTGTTCATCGACTGAGTAATCTTTAGACTGCATCTTCTTCAAAAATTCTGCGGCTTCTGCATCAGTAACATTCTTCTTTGGATTTTGTTCTTTCCCAAGAACCCCTCGATTTAAATCCTCCGGGGCATAACATCTTCCTGACCTGGTCATTCCGTGAGCCACAACAGCGTCTATCATTTTGCCCTTTGCTTCCGTTCGATAGTCCCACGGGACTGCTTTAGTGTCATAGTCAGGTTTTCCAGTGGCTATAGTGGTTACCATAACTCTCGGCAGGTAGGTTTGAACAGTCAAAGGCTCTCTCAACTGAACTGTGATAAAAGGTCGCGCTGGAGATGTGGCGGCAACTTCTTCTATGTTCCAGATAGGCACGATAGCTCATTCCAGGTCATACTCTTCCTACGGGGTAATCATGTTGACTCCTCGATTCTCATGATCTGGTAGAGGGTTGTTGTTCACATTCGGAGAAGTATCGGTGCATTTGATTACTCCCTTTCTATTAAGAGACTCGATCTGGTTCTTCAAGCCAAAACACTCCTCCGTGTCATGTCCTTGGATTCCCGAGTGGTATGCACATCACTTATTTCCATCAAAGCTTCGTGGTATCGGATCAGGGATTCTTCCCTCAACCGGCTGCTACAAACCTGCTACCCTCAACCTTTCAAACAATTGAGCCAAAGGCTCGGCAATAGGAGTGTAGGTGCGGGTATTTCTGGCTTCAAGATTAGGACGTGGTCTTGGTGCATATGCTGGTCTATTTTGGTGAACTGGAGCTTGGACAGGGGCATACGGCTTTGGTGGATTTTGGTGTGCTGGAGCTCGAGGTGGATTATAGTGTGGCTGGGTACTATATACTGGAACATGTGCGATAATTTGGGGGTTGTTAGGGTATCAGTGCGATGATCCTCCATGCTGGTAGTAAGGTGTGACAGTTGCGATGTCTTCCTTCTTCTTCTTGATCCCACCAATTGATCTTGACTGTATGGCCTTGCTTGCGACTTGCAATACGACCATAGACTGAATTTTTCCGGACTTAATACCTTCCTCAATAAAGTCTCTTATCTTGACCAAGTCTGCGAACTTTTGGCCCATCATTGACATCATCTTGTCGAAGTAAACGCCTTCCTGAGCTCGGATAAAGTACTTAGAGAGTTCATTTTCATCCAGTGAGGGTTGGATCCTAGCAGCCTCAGTCCTCCATCGCCATGAATATTCTTGAAACGATTCAGCTGGCTTCTTCTGTATGTTGGCAAGTGAGAATCTGTCTGGACTAATTTCGGTATTAAATCTGAAGTGACTCATGAAATCTTCAGCCATTTCTTGCCAATCACGCCATTTGCGAGGGTCTTGGAAAGTGTACCAAGTCAGAGCTTCTCCCGATAGACTTCGAATAAACAGTTTCATCCTCAACTTCTCGTTCCTTCCTACGCCGACTAGCTTATTGCAATAGGATCTTAGGTGTGCGTGAGGATCGCCCTTCCCAAAAAATACATCAAACTTTGGTGGTTTGTACCCGACCGAAATATCGATGTCTGGGTGGATGCAAAGGTCATCATAGTCCAGACTCTCGGTTCCCCTGGTGACTTGCATGTTTTTAAATGCCCTTTCAAACTTTCAAGTTGAGCTGCTATCGACCTCTCTTCATTTGATCGGACATCCTTCTCCAATCCCATGTACTGGTCGACCTCATATGGTACTTTGACAATCGTGGATGTTGCAAAAGTAGGAGCTTCAGTAGCATATACCAGTGGCACAGGTATCTCGCAAGTGACATGTGCCTCAGGCATGTGCTGCATTATTGGGTGAATTAGAACAGTGAAATTCTGAGTAGGCAAGGAAAGATTAGGTGTAGCCCTAACTGCGGGCAGATGAGCAAGTAGATCTTGAGCATAAGTGGGAACAAGTGGTGTTTGCTTAGGCGTGTTTGTTAAGTTGGCGGGATTGACCGGACGTAACTCAGCATTTGGAAATTGGAATTGAGCAGGGAAGGCAGCAGTTGTAAGCTTAGTCAAGTCCCGCACTTGGCGTAGTTCTTCTTTCAAGATCTCAATTTCTTGTGCCATGTTGGCCATTTGTTCATCGTTTTGAGTGTCCATCAATTTTTGGGAACTTTCAGCGCCATCTACCGGTACCATCGAGGCATTGTTAGATTCTTTGCTCATTTTTCCTTTAGATCAGAGGTTGTTTTGCGATTCCGCCAGTTTGCAAATCGACACAAATCAACTTTCTTGTGGGGATTGATAATAATCATAAAGAAAAGAAAAGAAAAGAAAAAGGAAACTATGTTAGTTTGGGAAATGTTGGACTATATAACAAATATATACGCCAAGTTGGCTATATTCACATAAAAACGTGTCCGAATATGGAGCCTCATTTTGCCAGAGGTAGGCCTACGTTGCATACAATTTGATAATAAATGATCCATTTTGAACATATTTAGGATTTGAGATAAACATGACTTTTCATTAAACAAAAGGTGGCTTCAAAAGCTTACAATAGATAGGCTGATGGGAACTTGAAAATGAAAGACATGGGATGGCCACTAGGGCGTACAAAAGGATGGGCCACGAGGCACCTTCAGGGAATATGAAAAGGGGTACAATGGGAAAGGATAACCTAGGGCCACGTAGGACCGTCATCACTATCATCCTGTGGTGCTGGATGATACTCTGGAGATCCAACGGAATGATGATACTTGGGCTCTGAGTCTGTCTCTATCATCCCTCCATCATTAGGATCATAAAAGTTGGAGCCAGTTTCAGAAGCCTCCTCGGGGTCTTCTTCCGGATCCTCTTCCTCAGGGTCTTCTTCCGGATCCTCTTCCAGGTCTTCCCCTATTTCTTCCTCTGGATCTTCTTCTGGATCCTCCTCTGGATCTTCTTCTGGATCCTCCTCTGGATCTTCTTCCGGATCCTCTTCTATCTTTGTTATCAAATAATTGATGGAGTCTGGAACAATCTGGTTATACATCGGTGTTGTGATCTCCATGCGGGGAAGCACTTCTTCCCTAACCCATTTGACCCATTGGACATCTGCCTAATCCCTGAATCCTTCTGCACTTGGTCGAGCTAAGTGGCTCACAGTAGTCCGCTAAGCATAGTATTCTGGCGTGCACCATCTGTCTCCTCCTATGTGCAATGTGATCATGTGATCCCATTCAGCTTGCAAATTCATCATTCGTACCGTTGGGATCACGGCACCATAACTGTCCTCATGTAACGCCATGATTGACCACAATGGTATATCCTGGAAAAAGCCAAACTGTCTTAAAACACGAAGAGGCGCATATGGCTGGATGCCTCCTAGTCCCATCAACTCGATGAAATACAAGTATCGAGTTCTGATGAAGGCCAATCCTGTCATCCAGGGATATCTCCACTGGATGAAATCTCCGGTAAGGTTGGTCAAAAATGTGTGCCACTCTTCTTCTCCAGTGGGTGCATATGTCCAATATCTCATGCGTTCTTTATGAGTCTGAATCCTGTTGCGTGTGTCAATACAGTAGTCCATTTATGGGTGGCGGCGATAGAAGTGTTCTACACCCCAAATTTACAATAATAAATTGCAGCCTCCAAAGAAATTGTGTCCTCGTGTGCATGCAGATAACGACCGAAATATCTCGGCAAGGATCATGTGTACCAAGGTAAGTCTTTGCGGCTCTGCAAAGACGTTCATCACTATCGGCAGAATATTGAGGTCAATACAATAAAATCTCATCGGGAAGATCATAGTTCCCAAGAAGGCCAACACAAAGACCCAAGGTCGCATATATACCCACTGTCTGCGGGTACAGGAGAATTCACCTTGGTGTTCATCAAAGCTCTCGAGACGACCGTATCTTTCAAAAAGGTAATCCAACTTCACCTTTCCACCTTCCACATTTCTCAGTGATGGAAAAATGTGTAATCCTAATAGCCTCAGAAACTCTGCCCTCTTTATGGGTGATGGGAGTACCGACACTTTTTCCCTCAGTGGTAGTTCAGCAAAATTACTAATCTCCTCCAAGGTAAGAGTGATTTCAAAATCCAAAAATCTGAAAGTCACAGTGGCTGGGTCCCAAAATTCCATCAATAAAGTGGTGAGAGTTTTGTCAGCTTGGATCCCCATAAGTGACAACAAAGCCCCCAAATGCTCCCGTACCTCATCCCCATTTGCTACGCGGATGTTTCACCACCACTTTTTTAGGTTGTCAGGTGCTGAGATAACCATCTGGATGTTTGGTAAGTTTTGGTTGATATTCATCTGAAAGAAGGGTAAAGGGTATGATAAGTCGGTTTATCCCAAATCCATTATGTGTTTTAGTTTGAATCATTTACATCAATCTCACACAAAAGTATATGTCGTTGGGTTTTATGAAAAACCCGTTGACACAAGGGCGGTTTCCTAAATGCAGTGTCAATCCCAAGGATCGTCCTGCCTAAGGCTTTGCAACATGACCTATTTCTAGAATAAGAGTACTTTCCTAGATTTGAGAGTGGACTGAATAACTGCGAGACGGCACACTAACCAAATTGCACCGACCCTGAAACTAAGGAATCCAAATGAAGGTTTGGGAGGGCATAAAACCCCCCGCGTGTACCACAGTGTGTCAAATGTGTACGGCCAAAGACTCGATAAAGAAATGCGAGTGAGAAAGCAGTAACAAGTAGTGTTTATAAAATAAATAAGGAACGCAAGTTTGGATTTGGCTTGCATCCTTTCAAACAAAGCATGATATAAATATAAAAAGCAAATAATGTACTGAAAATAAACAAACATCCCAAATAATATTTCTAAACTAAGCTTGCTAAGGTAAAAACCTAAGTTAAATCCCCAGCAGAGTCGCCACGCTGTCGCGCCCTATTTCGAACCGGCCGAAACAGTGCACAACGTATGGTCGTCGTGACACTCTGGTTTGAAAATTTTATTTTTTAGAGTCGCCACCTAAATTTCAGGAAAACTTAGAAAACCATTTTTTGTAAAAACTCTGTTTTGGTCTTTCGAAAACGTTTGAGATTCTGAGTAAGAGGTTTGGTTACTCGAGGGGAAGGTGTTAGGCACCCCTCAAAGCCTATCCGAAGATAGTCCTTAAACTCAATTTAGAGAAAATATTTGGGAAAAATTATTTGTTCGTTATTTGCTAAGAAAGGTGATAAAAACATGTTTTATTAATTTAAAGAAAACTCAAAGTATATGACACATGCTACTACAATATGCAAAAATATAAAATATGCTTATGGTAAAAAAGATGAAACATATATACGTACATGTCAAAATATATGAAAGTTTAATAGTAATACTCTTATCATTAAAATATGTAGAACTTTATGATTTATAAGAATATATACTTAAAAGCTAAGTAAAAAAAAATGAAGATATTATTTATACAAATATACTTTTTGTAAAGTAAAAAAAATGCAGTTTTAGAGTTTTGGGAAAAGTTTATGACATGTTTATTAAAAAAAAAGAAAATAAAGATGACATATGTATATTTAAAATATAAGAAATCATGTGAAAAGTTTATTATTTAAAAGATTAGGATAAATAAAAAATGTAGGAAATAAGTATACCGGTAATAGAGAAAAATATAAAAAAAATCATATTTCGTAAATATATTTCATTTAAGAGAATAATTTGAAGACTTGAGTAGAGAATGAAAATTATTTGTTTCATATAAAGAAGACTTTTATCTGTAAAGTAAAAAATGAACATGCGTTAAATATGAAAGAAAGTATTGTGTATGTAAATGTAATTGTGATAAAATAATATATGTATAATTTAAGTAGGAAGATGGGTAAGTAAAATATAAATATATACCTTGTAGTAGATAGCATATGACATATATACCTTGCGTTTTGAGGCTTTAAAAAATCTGAAAAAAATAATATATATATAGAGTATAACCAAAATATTTGTAAAATATTGGAGTTACAATAAGATAATACAGGAGTTATAAATGAATATAAAAAAAAATGGTTTGCCTAGATTAGACAAGAATCCTATAGTTTATGGCCTAAGAATGACTAAATATTCGTTTGAAATAAATTGAATCGCTAATTAGTGTTTTTGAAAGTCTACCGCGAGTTATTTAAACAAGTTTTCCTTGAAACAAGCCTACATTAATTAATCCTTAAGAAAAATCTGTTATATTTACTATTTATTATCACTATTTTGAAAGTGTTTACTCACTAATTTTTAAAGTATTTAATAGGGGAAACCCGAAACATTTTGCCTAACTAAAAGGGTGAAGGAAATTCACTTTCAAAATTTCAAACTAAATAAAATAATCAAACAAAGTTGTAAGCCGAAGAATAAACGTTAATCAAAGTCACACAAAATGCATATCCAAATAATACAAGGTTAGTTAAGCAAATTCAAGTAATAAGAAAAGCATATAGAAATAAAGGACTAGGTACGTTAAGTTCCTTTGGGGGAACTAGTCTCCTAATTAGTGACTCCGAACACTGCGATAGTTCCTAATAGATGTTCGACCCAAAACGTATTGGGCCGAGGTTGAGTTTCAAAAGAGAAACTCCAGCTCTCCGGGGTGTACATGAGACAAAGAAAAGTAAAATAAAGGATTAGAAATATGATCACTTAGTACAAATTTGTGATAAGAAATATACTAGTAATAATGATTCACACTTGAGCAATTGGTACTATTATTTGGGCAGCTTTAGCACGATAAAAAGAAAATCAAATTATTCTGCATATCTAACTACTTATTACTTTAAGCTACTTTACCATTATGCAGGAAAGACTACAGATTAACGGTCACAAATTATACCAAATAAAATTTTAACCTATTCGACAAAGTTTAGTTACTTTAAGTTATTCAATCTCCCATGGATGGGGCTTCATGTAGTTATCCAATAAACAAACAAAAAGAAAACACTTTCCAACTCTTATCGAATTGGAAGGAGCGCGCACGCGCAGATATGTAACAAATAATCCAATCACTTCATCCAAAGGTATTTTTTGAAGTTAAAAGAATGAATGTTGAAAAATGGATCAGTACTCCGTTTTTCCAATACACAAGAAATTATCCCCTTTTATTTAAACTTGAAAACTTGATGATAAACACAAATACACATCTGTAGGACAACGCCTTTTAAAATAAATCAACAACTTACTTTATCTAAAAGAAGTTATACCAATTTGTCGACCCAAAATTAACGATTGAGGACAAACAAACTTCTTAAACTTAACTCAAGGCCTTTTCTAATGCACTTCTCTTTGGATGCAAAAGTGTCTAGATAACTTAACAGAATGCAGTGACTGTGACTTTGGTAAATTCACAAAAAATAAACAGACAGGGAAATGACAAGTTATTTACTAAGCCTAAGAGACACATCCGCAAGCACATACTTAGCCGAAGAGGAGAAGACGTGGCAGGGGGAATATATCAAAATTCATACAACAATATTTTGTGATTTTACTATATGTATAAAACATTTCTATAATATCTTTTGGTCATCCAAAGGAGCCGAAAATAATGAGCAAAGTGAGGAATTCATTTAGCAAGATCTTTGGCAAAAATTTACAAAGCAATCACATTTGGATCTAAAGCAAATACTCATAGTAACCTTCTGAAGGGATTACTAAATGACTTTACTGGGAAAGTAAAACACACATAATATTTTCAATAAACAAGAACGAAGTTGAGGCTACTAGTTTCATTTCGGAATCTTTTTAATCGGACATCTAACAAATTCTTTAAGTAAAAGCTTGATGCGGAATCGTTAAGGAATTTTTTGGCTTAAAGGGAACGTTCAAAGCAGTCACCTAGTTGTGAACAAGATGAGACGGGATAATTTATATACTCGTGGAACTCAAGCGAAGTCAGCCAACACCCAAAGAAAACTGATAACAAGCATAATACAAGAACTGGAACCAAAACTACCGATTTTAATCCAACAACTTCACTGTTAATTTTGTTTTCAAAAAAAATAAAACTCTGTTTTCTCACATAGATTCCATATTTTCCACACATAGGCAGCCACACATAGTTATGAACGAGACAAGATGAGACGATTCACATGCTTTTAGAGACGTAATCCGCAAAGAGAAACAAAGAGGAGTCAAATTTGTGGAAAAAGTAAGCAAAAAATCCTAACATATGCTAACCATACTCATATTTACGGACCTCAAACAAACATATATTGAAACTAAAAAAAAATGAAAGAGAGAAGGGTTGAGGTTTTCACCTTTTGTCGGGCAGCAAATAGGGACTTTCACGTCAAACTTCTCCGGCCAAGAAATTCGAACTTAAGGCCTGAACTCAAACTCAAAGAAAGACTATTACTGAATGACTTTTGAATGCAAATACTTGTATATTTTCGATAACTCTGGATGTGTATCCACTGTTTTCCCCACCTCCAAGTTGAGGTAAAAGACCCACTATTTATAGCGAAAATCCAGACTTGAAAGTCTGGATTTGAACTACAAACTTAACAAAAACGTGATGAAAGAGGGCCAAAGATTCGAAATTTTTGAAAGCCTTAAAAGTGAATCTCCAAGGATCTCATATCTTCGGACCTTGTGAACGTTGACGGACTTCAAATCATGGATTTGAAATTGATTTGGACCTTCTTGACGAATGAGAAACGTTGGAGCTTGATATTTCATGGTTTTGGAGGTCTGAGGTTTCTTGGTTTGGAGAACTTCAAGCCAAAAATAGAGGGTAGAAGGACGAATCTCCACTGATTTGCTTCAGCGATGGCACAGGCCTTTATGGCGTTATTAACCAATTTGGTGAAAGGAGAAAAGATGAAGAGGAAAGCTAAGGTTTTTAGGGTGTGTTTTGGAAGAGAAGGTGGAGGTGGAGTCGTTGGTTTTGGGAGAAAGAAAAGGGAAAGAGTCTGAATTTTTTTGAGAAAAGGAAAAAGGAAAACGCGTGGGGGGTGAGGAGAGAGAGAGAGAGAAAACGTGTGGAGGGGATGAGGAGAGAGAGAGAGAAAACGTGTGAGGGTTTGGTTATTGCTGACTATTTTTGGACAGTCCGATCAATTGATCGGACGGTTAAGATTAAAGCAGAATAAATTTAAAAGAAAGAATAAATAATATATATATTATATATGTAAAGTAAAAGCAGATAAATTTGTGACCGTTGGATTAAATTGGAGGGCCACGATTGAAAGCAAAGAAACACAAATCCATGTGATGCCTACGTGGCACACATGGATTGGCTAATTAAAGGAGTCTTGGATTGCCACATTATTTTGCTCAAATTGGCTATTTTAACAATTCTAATTTGTAGTCATTCTTAATAAACTAGCCACAAATTCGTCAAATTGAAAATAATTAATTTGTAAAATTATGTAAATTGGTTAAAAAAAATAATAAACTAAAATAAGTTTAATTAGTAATTAGTAAAATAATTGAGCTTCCCAAATTATGAAAAAATATTTATTTGCAAGAGTAAAAATTAAAATTAACCAAAATTGGTTTATTTCTTTAAAAATACCTCATTTGACGTAAAATAATTTTGAACGACTCAAAACATGAAATAAATATTTGTAGATTTAAAAAAGTATTTTAAATTATAGAAAATAATATATATGAGATAATTTTTCTTAAAAAAAATGAGTGGCAATTTACCAAGGTAATTTCAAAATATTCATTTTCATAAATATTATTTATTAAAATAATATAGAGGGTAAAAATTGGGTGTCAACATTGCCATTTAATTAAGAAAAGAAATTTCGTACCTTCGATACTTACAGTATTCGCTCAAGATGGCAGAGGCTCGTGCTGATAACGTGTTGTAAAATAAAGACTTTTGAAGTAAATACACCAGAGAAAAGTATATAGAGAGAAACTTAGATGTTATTCAACTTCAAACTGATGTACAAATGAACTGAAAGAATTTCCTATTTATAGAAGAACATAAGCAACTTGCAAAACTGCTTATAGGCACCTGCTTGTGAGCTGCTTATAGGAACCTGCTTGCAAAGCTGTTTGTGAGTTGTTTATAGGAACCTGCTTGCAGAGCTGCTTATAGGCACCTGCTTGTAAAGCTGCTTGCGAAGCTACTTGTGAGCTGCTTATAGAACTTGCTTGCAAAGCTACTTGTGAGCTGCTTGTAGTAACCTGCTTGCAAAGCTGCTTGTAAGAGTAACAAATGGACATCCACAATTAAGTGTATTCATAACATAACATATGTACTTTTGTACCTTTAGACAAAAAATGAAAAATCCAGCTTATATTCTATTTATTATTCCCTCTGTTTCAATTTATTTGACTTACTTTCCTTTTTTGTCCATATAAAAAAGAATGTCTCTTTCCTTTTTTAGAAACTCTTTAATTCCAACTTTTCACATGGCATATTCAAGACCACAAGATTAAAAAATATTTTAATATATTTGACATTTCTTTAATTTAAGACCATAAGTTTTAAAAGTCTTCTCTACTTTCTTAAACTCCGTGCAAAGTCAAAATAAGTCAAACAAATTGAAACGGAGGGAGTACATGAGTAGCCTAAAAAGCTAATTTTAGCTTTGGCTTAAGTCATCGATGGCCCCTTAAAGTTGTCCGAATAATTCACTTGAACACCACAACTAGGACTAGTACCTATTGAACACCTTTTCTATCTAAAAAATTATTTCTACTAGACACTTTTTGACAATCAACAAAAATGTGAAGTGTGTGTGATACACTTGCGATGATATGAAAAAAATGACAAATTAAAAGCTGACATGTGGCATTGAAGGCCCAAAATAATTGTTAAAAAATAATTATAAGTTTAAAAAACAAAAAAAAAATCGTCTGCACCCCACCCCCTCCCTTCATCTTCTTCCCTCATTCTTACTTCATCTTCTTCCCTCATTCTTACTTCATCTTCTTCCCCATTCTTGAATTAAAACTTGAATCTCCTTCTATTTTTTTACTCTTTTTTTCTTTTTGGATCTGTTTTATTTTTAATTATGAATTTAATTTATGTTTGGGGTTTGATTTGGTAGAAGAGACAGAGAAGGGAGAGAGAGGTATAGTGGCAATGATGACTCCATTTTTTTCGGCGATAATGACGACTCCATTTTTTAGGCGATAATGACGACTCCATTTTTTCTGGCGATAATGACCACTCCATTTTTTCCAACGAACAAGTTAAGGTGAAAAATTAACAAAAACAAGAAAGGGTTAAGGAAGAAGAAGAAAGGAAAGAAAATGGATAAAATAATAAGAACAAGAAAAGAAGATGTGTGAATTTTTTTGCAGAAATGGATGAAGAAGATGATGGTGGGGTAGGGTTGATTTTCCTTTTTTGATTAAAAAAGTTGTTATTCTTAAAAATAACCAAAAAGTTGTTTTTAATTATTTTAGTGCCAAGTGTCAATTAAAGAAAAAAATGTAAGCTTTTTCAGGAAAAAAATTAAAATATTATTATAGACTTAGTCACGCGCTTAAAGAAAGTGAGATATATTTTTTTTGACACATCAACATTTTGTGTTTAATAGGTACACATTTTGAACAATTTAGGTGTTCAATAGGTACTAGTCCTAGTTAAAGTGTCCAAGTGAATTATCCGGACAACTTTAAGGGGCCGTTGATACTTAAGCCCTTTAGCTTTTCTACCTGTAGGCCCCATTGTCTTTCCTCGGTTCTTTTTGGATTTTCTTGTGGACCCCATTATATATATCCATGAAGATCATATAATCAATGAAAAAAGCCAAAAATACCCTCGAATTATTTAAAATAGAGCCAATATACCCTCCATTTTATTTTTGGCTCAAAAATACCCCTGCTGTTAACATTTTGGACCACATATACCCTCCAACTTAACACCCCATTTAACTTGATGATTTGACATCTACGTGGCCGTCCAACTAGGACAAGGCCTGCCACATGGCTGCCACCTAGATCACAAACCTAGTCCCATTATAATCCACCATGTGGCACATTTTCTTTTATACCCATTACGGAAAAGGGCCAAAAATACCCTTGAACTATTCGAATTGGAGCAAATATACTTTCTGTTTTATTTTTGGCTCGAAACTACCCCTGCCGTCAACTTTTTGGACCATAAGTACCCTCCAACTTAACTCTCCATCTTCACAGCTGATTTGGTGTCCACGTGGCCATCCAACTAGGACAAGGCCTGCCACGTGGATGCCATGTAGATAATAAACCTTGTCCTATTTTAAATCCACTCATATTCAAATTCAATATACCCGTCGCGAATCCATCCCAAGCCCATCCCCAATTCTTTGTAAAAAGTATTGACCCTTCTACGTTTTGCTTTCTTTTAGTATAGATTCCGTAAAGTGCTTACTTTATTGATGTGAGGCCCTTTATATCTGTTCCTTTCTCCAGACAATGAAACTGATAATATTTTTATTTATGGTGGTGGTTGTTAAATAAGTTTAAGTTGGGGATGTGAGGCAGTATATTAAGAAAGAATTGGGGATGGGTCAGGGGTGGATTCGGGGCGGGTATATTGAATTTGAATATGGGTGGGTTTAAAATAGGACAAGGTTGATTATCTACGTGGCAGCCACATGGCAGGCTTTGTCCTAGTTGGACGGCCACGTGGACGCCAAATCAGCAGTGAAGATGGAGAGTTAAGTTGGAGGGTACTTATGGTCCAAAAAGTTGACAGCAGGGGTAGTTTTGAGCCAAAATAAAATGGAAGGTATATTTGCTCCATTTCGAATAGTTCAGGTGTATTTTTGGCCTTTTTCCGTACCCATTATAACATATTCTTCCCTCTTTCTTTTATACCCCCAAATTCATCATTGATGTATGTCTTGGTGGAAGGTTCACTCCGATTCTCAGGGCTTCATTAATGATTAGAAGTTTATAATTAAATTCATATAGCGAACTTCTTATAGAGGAATTGTATGTGCTTGTACTCTTATCTAAGTGGTTGTATGAATTGCATTGCTTAGAGGGATTGTGTAGAATGTCTAAGGGTCCTTTTTTACAGTCTGTGAGTTGAACGGTGTGTACTTGTTGGTTTACAAGTTGTGTGTTCATATATTGACTGTGGATTATTAACATTCGGTTGGCTCGGGTACCACGCCTGGTACAGGTATACTAACGGTTGGCACGGGTACCACGCCTGATACGGGTATAACAAATGATTGGCACGGTACCATGACTGGTATGAATTATTAACGGTTGGCTCGGGTACCACGCCTGGTATGGGTTTACTTTTCTGTATCATTGCATTGTTATTGATTGCATTGCATTGACTGGTATTAGTTCCGTGAGTGAACCGAGCTGTTTATTGAATTATGATATTGACTGGTTGAGTGACCGAAAATTCTGTTGTATCTGTTGAATTTGTCTTGGTTTAGGCCGGGTTGTCTGTTAACACTTAGGTGTTGTCTAGAGAGGATCTCAGGGTGGGTCCGGGCTAAGCAGAAAGGATGGTTAGGTGTATGTGATTGTTTCTTATGGTTATTAAGGGTGGATTTCATGCGGGAACAAGTTAGGCAGAGGCTAGTAGTTTAAGGGGAGCCTGTTAATATTGTTGCATGTCTTCCATACATTTTACTTGATATTGTTGTACTGCTTATACACTGTTTATTTAAAAACTGGTTGATGATCTTACTAGTACACAGTAGTGGTGTATTGATACTGCACTTGCTTGTCTTTCTAGTGAGTACAGAAAATCTTCTGGCGGCTGAGACGCGACCTCATCTGTAGTACCAGTGTTCCAGACTTCAAGGGTGAGTTGTTCGATCAAGCTGCCTTGGATCTATCTTTAGAGTTGTAGCCCATATGTTTCGGGCTTAAACTATTTTCTTTATGTTTTGGGGTTGCATCCCCGTACTCTAAACATTGGTAGATTGTTGGTACTGCGACTTTCAGGTTCTAAGGGATAATTTTCGCAGGTTAATGTTAATGAAGTATTTTTCCTAAATTATTGAATGCTAGTTTACTTTTCGCACTTGGTTTTAAGCTGTTAGAACGGTTAAGTTCGGGGCAGTGATGGTTCTCTCACCCGGGGGTTGGGTGAGTACCACTCACGGTGGTCTGGGTCTTGACAAGAAGGGAGAATGGGATTATAAAATCCATTTCTGGACTTTCTGATTCTGTCATTCCGCTATAGAGGACTGCCAACCGCTATGGCGATACCGCTATAGCGACCTAAATTCCGCTATAGTGAACTCAATTTTTCAGCACGGATAATCTTCAGTAAAACAGTCATAGACACAAATCTAAAATTCTGGACAATCAAGAAAGGCTGACTAGAAGAGCAGTCAATTAGATAATGAAATACAACAAGCCATCTCATTCTTATATCTTACCAGTTTTGAGGTGTTAAAAAAACTGAATTGTAGAGGTTTCATTTTGCTTCAATCGAATCATTTCTCTATAACACAGTTAACACCCTACTCTTTCAGTGTTAGTTTTCCTCCATTGACATCATACTCATAGTAACACGATATGGAACTACAAAACCCAATTCAGGGGATTTTTTACGGGTAGGATTATAATGGGACTAGGTTTGTGATCTAGGTGGCAGCCATGTGACAGGCCTTGTCCTAATTGGACAGTCAAGTAGATGCCAAATCATCAAGTTAAATAGGGGTGTTAAGTTGGAGGGTATTTGTGGTCCAAAATATTAACGGCAGGGGTATTTTTGAGCCAAAAATGAAACGGAGGGTATATTTGCTCTATTTCAAATAGTTCGAGAGTATTTTTAGCCCTTTTCCGTATAATCAAATTGGATGATTTTCATTTTTATAGTTATCACTATATAATTGAAATTATTTTCTTAAAATATTATGTTATATATAAAAATTACATAAAAAGTATTATAAATCACAATACTTAATAAATTTAATTTAAAATATATATAAAAGATTTAGTTGTCTCTCAAAATTTTATCAGTGCCACATAAATTGAAACAGAGGAAGTAACACAATAATTAATAACTGAAAATATTTAAAAACTATATAAGAAATTTGGTTGACTCTCCAAATTTCTTCTATGCCACATAAATTGCGACAGAAAGAGTAACATATATTATTCAAAAATGACATAAAAAATATTATAAATTACAATAATTAACAACTTAAAATATTTTTAAAAATCATATTATAATAGATCGAATTGATTCTTCAAATTACATTTGTGTCACATAAATCAAAATAAATATAACGATATATATTGAGCCCGTGCTGACACGGACTCCAATATCTAGTTTACCATATATTTGATTGGAATTTAAAGAAATTTAATCTCTACATAAAAATAAAAAATATTAATTAATATAATATTTAGTTGATTTTTTTAGTTTTTCTCATAAATAATATATGTATAAATTATGCATGAATTTATATATTATTTTATGCAAGATAGAAGATAAAATAATTATGGGTATACATTAAGTAAATATACATGATTAAAATGCTAAAATAACCAAACGATAACCATCATAATAGAAAGAATTTTTTCTATTTTGTTTAGTAAGTAAAAAACTATTTTAAACTATATATTGTATAAGAAATAATGTCAGCATTATATAATTCTTGTATAACTATTTTCTACATAATTTGTCTCTGACCAAACAATCCCTAAGTGTATAATAGTAGATTACTTTATTTTTCAAATAATTGTATCTGACTCGATCGATCGAGAGTTGTGTTGCTATAGGTTAATTTAACGTTAAAAAAAATGGAAAAGAAAAATGAGTATTATGGTTGATGAACATAACAGAAAGTCATAAACTCAAAAGCGTAAAGGTTTGAGAACGGAGAAAATATGTAGCTTTATTTATTCGCCACCGCAAGTGGCAGGAAAATCCGAAAATATAAACGAGGCATTTACTTTTTTTTTGGAATTAAACTTCAGAAAACACGTTTGACCATAAAATTTTAAAAAATTCTGGAATTTAGAAAGTTGAATTTCAGAAGTTTCATGAATTTGAGAAACACCATAAAGCTATTTTTCACCTTTTTCTTTTCCACTTCAAATTACTCACAAAAATTCAAAGTACAACTCTAATTTATATTCATAGCCAAACACAACTTCACTTTTTAAATATTATTTTTTACTTTGAAAATAATATAATTTTTTCAAATACTTATAACTTTTACGGCCAAACACCCCCTAAAAATTTATACAATGAAACATGTGGTACATGTCAATTCATTTGCAAAGGGAACCAATTTTTCCTGTTTGGTGTTGGGTACATTCAACTTCAAGTAATTAAAAATCTTGAGTTTGAAGGCATCACCGAGAAAAAAGTCAATTGATTCAATTTTCTCGAGATCAACAAGTGAACTTGAAATCATAAATTCATTTTATCTACTTTTTTCAGCATTATTGTTAAAGAAGACACTTATCGACATGTGTTTGGTCCGAGAACATAATTAGATTAACCTACTTAAATTAATTGCCGGCAATATCAAAAGAGATTATATGTAGTTACTCGTCTTGATCATGGATGACAGGATGATAGGAGAATGTTAAAAGAAACCCCTACGAATAGAGACGGGTTCAAAATTTAATATTTTAAAATTAATAATAGTTGAGTTCACAATTAATTTTTTTTTATAAATATTTAGCATAAAAAATAACTAAATTTACATATATTGATATGTTACATGTTAGTTTTGCCTCTGTCTACAAGGTTTTCTTTAGCTTTCATAGTTTCTGTTTTCTTATTTTCATCGACTAAAAGATAAAAACTACTTTTCATCATTACAGAGTTATAATAATTTTATTGTGATAAGAAAGCGCTCTTAGTTCAATTTGATAGAAAGTGAATCTTCAAAATTCGATATCGTAGGTTCAAATTCTACCGGGCGTGATTTTTTTTTCTTAAATCGAATTAGAATGAAATAGCGAAATGCTAATCGAGATGAAGCTTAGAACAAACCGTGTATATTCAACACCTCGCGAGGTCCCCTGCTTACAAGTTTTTCTTTAGCTTTTCGTAGTTTTTGTTACTCTTCTTATTTCCATCGAATAAAAGACAAAAACTACTCCTCGTCACTACAAAGTTACAATAATGCTAGTATTTGTAGTTATTATTAATCTAATAAAATAGAAATAAGAAATACTTAGAACACCTACTCTTCACAATTACATTTTATAGCTAATTAAAAAGGACAATAAATCAGATTTTGAATTCAAGGTGAAAACGACAAATTATAGAATAATGAAAAAATTGTAATGTGAAAAGCACAAGTATATTAGATTAAGATATTAATCCAAGTCACATATCATTTTTTTTTTTGGAAAAAAATGCTTTATATATATTGGGAGAAAATATTTATACCATATAATTTAAAATAAAAATATAAAAATTAAGAATATCTATCAAAAAGATTAATTCAATCCATAAAAATGTACCAAAATATACAATATTTTTGTTATTTGAGCAGCCATTAGGAGAAGCAAATATAATAGATACAAAAACAATCAATTAAAAAACTAGAGTCATGCTTTTGATCATTCAAGCTACCTACAAATGAACTATATAGTATTTGTTTTCTCTATCAGCCAAAAGATATTAATTATGAAAAAATATGTCATCAAGAAATTTTACCTTATCATGAATCTATTGATTCTATATGACTTATTATTATTCCTCCTTTCACACTTTATTTGTACATGAACTGGTGTGGGGGAGTAAACATTATACACTATTTAGCTCATATTTTTTAGTATTGTTTAATAAACTAGATTTTGTGACCCCACTATCCTGGGTTGTTAGATCATGTTCATTAAAAGTCATTAGTATTTTGGTCTCAATTCGTTGACCGGGGAAACCGGTTACAAGTATAACCCACCTAAAATGGTTGTTGAGGGATCTGCCCTTAGCCACGACAACTACTTCAATTCCTCTCTATTCTGTGGGAATACATTGGGTATGTTGTTGTTGTTGTTGAATTTCTCCTTTTTAAGCAGTATTTTTTTCTCACTAACTTTTCATTATTATCCAATGATATTATACTTAGTTGACATTTGACCATGAAAATAAAATATATATTCATTTTATTTGAAATTTTTGAAGTTGGAGTTAAAGTTTGAGTTGTGTTTGGCCATAGTATTTGAAGTTAATATTTAGTATTCAAATTAATTTTTTAAAAAAAAAATCAATTTTTTTTTTAACTTGCAATATAGTAAAAATGAGATTATTTTATGAAAGTCAAAAAAATTAAATTTTTTTTGAAAAATAAATAAATTAAAAAGTGAAAAAGGTAAAATCAAATAAAGTGAAAACACCTCAAGAGGTGTTTTTCAAAATTCCAAATACAACTTCAAGTTGTTCTATGGCCAAATTCACACAATTTACTCCATTGTTGTTTGACAGAGATAGATTAGAGGTGTGGAAGAAATCAGTAAAAACAGAATATCGCAGTCACAAACTGCACCAAAAGACTCGAAACATCGAGATGAGCTTATATCTAAAATTTGAGACTGTTTAGAGGAGATTTTGAGTTAGTCGAAGCTCATATCTTTTTTCATTCGTTGCTTTTCTTTTCTTTAATTTTTTTTTGACATACTGCAAACGTGAATATTTCGAGCGAATTATATATCAAAAACGGGAAAAGGTTGGCATGAAGTTCCTAGGAACACAAGTTAAGGAGGTTAAAATTACTGCTCTAGTGATTGAAGAAGGATGAAAGAAGAAGAATTGGGTCTTGTTAGATGTATACATTTTGTATGTATAACTGTCTATAATTAGATGTATGCATTTGTATGTATAGCCTCTAGATATAGTATGATTTGTACGTATGTTACTATGTATAATAGTTTTAAAAAAATTAGGCAGTACATACATTATATGTTGTATATACACATTTATACAATATTGATACATTATGTAACTATTTTGATACACATGCAAATATCATTTATACAATATCAATACATACTTATACACCATTTATACAATATCGATATATATTTATACATCAGTTATATAAAGAGCTGAAGATTTCAGATAACTCTCATTGAACCAAACACCAAGAAACATGTGAAATTGGCATGCATAGATTATGCACTTTGACGAAGACTAAAGGCAAAAGATGGACTTCAGCAAATTTGTACTTACCTTCTCTGTACGATGAGGGAAATAAACCATCAGGTGAAATAACAACAGGTCCAGGTGGTAACGATTTCCCATTCTACAGATCGTTTACACATTTCTGGTCAGTGAAATCTGTTGCACAATCAGAATTCTACAAAAAAAGGGCAAGCAAGAGAGGCTAGATATAAAATTTCTTAAGGTGATGTATACAGTTGAGCCATAGTAGTGTTAGACAAAATGCATCCTCAAAAACTTTTTTTCCCATAAAATAAAAAAAACACATGGAAGGTCTGAGAACAAAGTACAGAAGGAGAACACAGAGAATAAGAAATGAAAAGAAAGGCTAATATACACAAATATAACTATTTATACAATATCGATACACGTTTATACACCATTTATATAATTTTGATACATTGCGTAACTTTTATACACTATTGATACATTATATATACATGCGGCTATTTTTTGTAATTTTTTTTTGTGGCTAGTTCATTTTTGGGCTATTTTTTTATAAAAAAACTTGGCTATATTTATTGAAAACTAATTATTATATTGTATATATTCGAAATTATCACAAATTAAAATTGTTAGCCGAGTTTTTTTGCTAAAGAAAATGCAGAACTATAAAAAAAAACATGTGCTATGCAAATTTCCAATTCCAATTGAAGTGAAGAAATGACAAGAAAGAGGTCGTTATTTATTGAAACTTTCAAGTGTCAACAAATTGTAGTGGTTCTTAGTTAAAGTTAAAATTTATAGAAAAAAGGGGGGAAATCAGACTATAAGAATAATATTCATTAAGAGTATATATATTTTACATTTTAGGAGGTCGGGAGTCGGGTCTCTATTAAAAACTTCCGATTGTTTTCTATGCAATATATTTATTATATATACTTGTGAATAAAATATTGTATACTTTAGCATTTGGACTAAAATCACACATATCATATAAGTAAAACTTAAATATGATTCGTTAAATATATCACGACGACTAAAATAGGGATAAGCCAATAATATAGGGACAAAATATGTTATTTTCCCTCATTTGATTCATAAGATAAGATGAAATATATCAAATTAAGTATGAGATTAAATTAATAATTTATTTAATTAAATATTTAAATTATTTTTTTGCATATGAATTAGTTTAACGAGTGATTTCAACAAACCATGTTATTCAATAAATTGATGTGACTCACATGTGATATAAATAGTAAGAAACGCAATCCAACACTCAAACAATTCCTTTCAATAATCTTAACGTCTTATATAATCTCACTACCAAATAGTAGTTGAAAAGGTACATGAACTTAATTTATTAGCCGCAATTGACTACATTCTTTTTATTGTAAGGTTGATAGAAAATTGAATTTTCAGTTTGATAAATTCTTTTTTTGTTTGTCATTAATTTTATGTCTGGTATTTGATTTTGCGGCCTCCACTAATTTCTCCGAATTTGTGTCAGGTAAAATTCATTAAAAGGGTGAGCGCTTCTTACCAATATTTTTTTCCTTCACAAAAATTGAATTCAAAATCTCTAATTAAAGGTCGAGAATTTATCCCTTCCATCACAATCTTTTGTAGTCAAGTTTGATGACCAGATGAGTTGTCTAATTTTGATTTGCGCTAGTAATTGGCCACTATTATAAACATAATTTTTATGTAAACATATATACTTATATGGGATAAAGACAAATATAGCTATTCGACGCAAAATATTGCCAATTGAATGACCAACGAATTTGATTTCCCATTTTTTGGCCTTTTTGGCCTTTTTCGTTGGTGACATGTGGTTGCTCCCCTCCCTTATTTGTTCTAATTTTATTTTTGATGCTGTATTTTAAAAAAAAAAAAAAATGGTCAAGTTTTCGTGCTCCCCTCCCTTATTTTTTCTACTTTTATTTTTGGTTCTCTTTTTCTAAAAAAAAGAAGAAAACTCTACTCCTTTAGTTACTGCTCTTTTTGTTTAACAATGATTTTTCACGCTTATTTTTTCTTAATATATATACACACACTAATTATAATATATATAATATGTTTAAGATCACAAGTTTAGAGAGTATTTTGGTACATTAATTATACAATAATTCATTTTCTATATACATCCTATATAGACACATATTCTATACAATAATTATACAATTTCTATACACATCCTATACAATATCTGTAGAAAACTTATACAGATACATATTCTATACAACAATTATACAGTTTTGATACATATTCATACTATTTGTATAAAAATATTATACATATACATAATATATACAATAATTATACAGTTTCTATACACATCTATACCCAAAGGTTATAAATTGAAAATAAATATGCCGAAGAGCTATTTTTGTCTAATATACAAACTTAAGCCATTTGTATTGAAATTGGTCAAATAATGTCCTTTTTTCTTGTACTTTTATGTTTATAAGTTTTATCATGGGCTGCTCAATAAATTTGGTGGCCTAAAGCCAAACTTTAATATGAGGTTTTAATTATTTTTTTTTAAAAAAATAACGACCCCACGGATCCTTATGTATATATTATCTAAAGTTATTGCTTACTTAGATGAAGGAAAAATCGTAAAAATAAAATTTCTTGTAAAAGAAAAAAAACGAGAAAGCATAATTTGCGTATCTATTTCAAATGTCAATATATAGAAGTGATCCAAAAAGATTTATATCCAAAGAATGTAAGGATCTAAGTTGTTCATATTACCCAAAAAAACATAATATTTTTTTTTTTAAAGAAAGAGTAAATATTATTCACCAATGCAACTTAAGTAGTTTGAGATTAATTTCCTTATTGTTCTTTCCACTCGTAGAACCTAAGCAAGAGGAATGCTCCATTCTCATTGATCTGCCAAGTGCACCTTTTATTAGCACATCTACTCTTATCTCTCTGGTAATTAAACAGAACAAGATTATCCACATAATGTTTACCAGCTTCCTAATTCGCGAAGCTCGATAATACATAATTACCAACTGGTCTAGATCTCCAGAGGTCAATATCGACCGTAAGAGTTTCACTTGTGCCCTATGTTAGTGTAATTGGTGCATATTGCAAACCATTTAAGTCACACTCTAAAATTAATTTATTTTTGAAGAATATCGTATTGTAGATGTTGATAGTGTATCTCTCTGGTGGTGCAGGAGCTACAAATGAACAAGTGATGAAAAAAAAAATAAGACAAGGATTGGAATGTTTAGTACTATAGAAGAAGCCATTTGTTCTCTTTTTTATTTTTCTTGTTAAAAAAAAAACAAAAAATAACATTCCAATCAACGGTACTATTATTTATAATTTTTCAAAAGTCTTCTTTCTTATTATACTTACTTCATACCATCGGTACTATCTATTGGGAGAAAATATTTATATCATATAATTTAAAATAAAAATATAAAAATTAAGAATATCTATCAGAAAGACTATTTCAATCCATAAAGATGTACCAGAATATACAACATTTTTGTTACTTGATCAACCATTAGGAGAAGCAAATATAATAGGTGTTCCGCCTTTCTGGTAATTGTTACCTGTAATTTGCGCATGTGTGTTCGGCCCCCTGAATGGACGAGCAAGAAAGGATTTTTCGGAGTAACCCCCCAATCAATAAGATTAATGAAGTAGCAATTAATACAAAAACAATCAATTAAAAAACTAGAGTCATGCTTTTGATCATTCAAGCTACCTACAAATGAACTATATACTATTTGATTCCTCTATTAGCCAAAAGATATTAATTATGAAAAAATATGTCATCCAGAAAACATTATACACGATTTAGTTCATGTTTTTTTTTTTAAAAAAAACGTCTTTTTATTGTTTTTTTCTTACTTTTTTTTTGGTCAAATATGAATAGTCTTAGTATTGTTTAATAAACTAGATTTCGTGACCCCACTATCCTGGGTTGTTAGATTATGTTCATTAAAAGTCATTAGTATTTTGGTCTCAATTCGTTGACCGGGGAAGCCGGTTTCCAGTGTAACCCACATAAAATGATTGTCGAGGGATTTACCCTTAGGACAACTTACTTCAATTCCTCTCTATTCTTTTTCTTTTTCTAATTTCCTTTTTTTAGGTATTTTTTTCTCACTAACTTTTCATTGTTATCCAATGATATAATATTTAGTAGGCATTTGGCTATGAAAACAAAAAATATATATTTACTTTACTTAAAAATTTTGAAGTAGAAATTGTGTTTGACCATAGTATTTGAAGTTAATATTTAGAATTCAAATGTATTTTTTTTTAAAATCAATTTTTTTTCTTGAACTTGCAATATAATTTAAATAGGGTTATTTTATGAAAATAAAAAAATTAAAATTTTTGAAAAAATAAATAAATTAAAAAGTGAAAAAAGTAAAACCAAATAAAGTGAAAACACCTCTTGAGGTACAAACAAAAATTTCAAAATAAAGTGAATAAGTATTCCAAAATAAAATAAATAATATTTATGGTGAATGGGTACTAATGATCCACCTTCAATTTGTACCAGATTCTTGCTATTTATGTTCTAACTTTTCCCCTAGATGTAACTCTCTCTTAAAGGGGTGAGGACCATTCACTCAAAAACTCAAAGGGAAAATAACAATAAGTAAATAAATATTGAAATAACTTGATTATAACCTTTTTTTTTTTTCAATAATCCTTTTAGAGATAATAACTATTAGTTGATATGGTAGTTGAGTGACCATATCAGAAATCAAACTCTAATTTTTTAAGTTTTCACTCACAATACATTTCAATTATACCTCCTGTACAACCACAGCTTTGACAATATACAATCATTGGGTGATAGAAGATGAAAAGCCAAAAATTGGATTCTAACTTATTGACCGGAGAAGCCGGTTACCGGTAATTGCCACCAATACTGATATGGGGGTTGTTGGCAGTTGACATGACAGACCTAAATAAAGGAAAGAACAAAAGAACATGACTGGCTTAGTCAAATCCACGTATTGCCAACGTAGCACACTTCTAATTCTAGACAACTTCTAAATTTTTTAAAAATAATTGCATGGACGACATTGCCCTTTTGCAATGTTGAATTGATGCAACCACCTTTGAAAATAATTTGATTATTTAATAATGGGGATATTTGAATTAACTATTGGATAATTTTGTCTATTAAAAATTAAGAGATAATGATTCAAAACACATTTTAATTATCACTTCTTTTTTTTTTTGTAATTTTCACACTTTAACTAACAATTGTTTCCTTTTCTATCTAAACTATCATCTGAATGATCAACATCTATGTATTAAAACAGTAATAGATGTTGATAGTTCCGATGATAAAAAAAGGAAATAATGAGTTGAGGTGTGAAACTCGAAAAGAAAATGATAATTTTGTGTTTTTGACCACTTTAACTTAAAAATTAAATATGAGAAGATATTATTTTTTTATTTTTTATCTTTTTTGGAACCCTCGGGAAAATCACAACATTTGTCACAAGTCTATGTCCTTCGGATGAGTACTCTGTGATGAATATTTTGTAGTAACCTGCTTATAATACAATAGCTCACAAATCACACAGGAGATGTAAATTGCACTAGGCAAGTCCTATGTGATGAGCTCATGACTGAGCGATAAACGAAGATTAGATTCAATCTCAAATCTCTCACACGAGAGATTCACCTTCTAATCTCGCAATCATGCCCCTGCGAGCATATTATCTAATTTTATTCTTGAAGTTTTTGACTGAGATTTGAATCCAGATTATTCACGTGTTCTATTCTAGCTTTATAGACACCTAACAAGCCACCTTATTTTTTCATAGTCCATGCCAATTAATATTACTAACATTTAATTTAAGCCATTAGAAGTTATACCACTAATAATAAATTCAAATACCTTTCGCCATCCACCTTTTCAGGGTGTGAAGGGTTAGGTGAATCTTAAAAACTTAGATTTAGCATTTCATAATCGATAAGTATAATTAATTAAAGAAACAAAAAAATTGGAAGCTTGTGATGATTATTTTTTTCTTTTTTGAATTCGGGTAATTGAAAATCCCAGCAGTTTTTGAAATATTGATTATAATACTATTAATAATTGTACTAATCCAATCGCATATGTCTTTCTCCTATTAAAAGGAAAGAAAAAAGAAATAATTATTTCCTATTAGATTTTAGAAAGACAATTCATTTTTGGAAAATTTTCTGTGATTGTGCTTTTAATTTAATTAATTCAAGTATGATGTACTACTACATTAACAAATAAATTTCATTTTCTGAATGGTGCCTAAAGTTTTATTTCCATCACAATCAGTATATGAAATAGATCTTGCTTCCATATGAATTGTGACGAGTGACACCTAAAACCTTCACTCCTGAAAATAAATAAATCATAATTTTGTCACCAAATGTTTTATTTATTTAATTTTGAAGTGTTGCGAAGTCAATGTTCATTATTTAAATCCAACACATACATCAAACTATATTACTTAATTTATCAAAGAAAAAGGTCGTAGATTAAACTAATAATAGTATATACATATTAATTAACTTAGATTGATATATATTAGGTGCATTGTTTGCTTTCTTGAAAAGAAAAGAAAATATACAATGCTGTTTATACGAAATCAATAGATGAATAAAATATTTTTGCATATAAACTTTTAGCATTTAATCACGATTAATTAACCAACATTCTCAACCCACTAAATCACTTAATTATAGTAAATTTACATAATTCAATATAAATACCCGATGCAAATAAGTATCGTGTTATCTATATACATTTGTACTAAAATAAGTATATTTAATTAGTGGGATGAGATAAACAAGAATATTCCAAGGATTAGAACATCCCATGCGATTATTTTATCTTACTTCCATATAGGATAACTTATCTAAAATGGTGAGATAAAACAATTATGCTACTAAATATTATTTGTTACCAAACACAAAATAAGATAATCTCATGAGATATCCAAAAATTATTATCCTTATCCCACGAATCAAATTTACTCCAAAATGTATGCATCACCAACATTTCTAATTTTTTTTGTTAGGTAAATATTTTCAAATGGACGAAAATACCCCCCAAAGAACAAAGTCCTAATTCTTAACGAGTCTTGAGAACTCCACGATTCACCAACCACCAACGCGCACGCACTTCTCCCCCTACCTTCCTTCCTCCTCATTTCTTTCATTCTTTCTCTTTTCTCACCAGAAAACCAAACTCTTCTATATAAATAAATGCATCCTCTTCAACAACCCCATTTCATTGTTCATCATAATATCAAAATGTTTCATATAAAGAGCTTGTTCTAGGATATACATTACAACAAAAAGGCTCATTCTTTTATCCCCTTTATTCAAGATTCTTTCTTCCATTCCCAAAATGGAAGCTGTTAGATTTACCAATAAAATTCAACCACATTCTTCATCTTTTTCAAATACCCATTTTGGATTGATTAAATTTAGGAAGACCCATGTAGGATTTCAGCCAAAAATCAACAAGAAATGGACACGTTTGAATCTTTCTGGTTGTGGAGAAAAATTGAAAGAGCGAGTTTTTATGGAGAAGAAGGGGAGGGGATTTAGTGTGAAGTGTACAGCAGAGGGAATAGAGAGGGGGTTGATGGTAGGTGGAAGAAGTGAAGAAAGAGAGTTTATGGTTGCAGAGAGATTCAAAGTTGTGGCTTTAATGGCTTGTGTTATGTGTTTGTGTAATGCTGATAGAGTTGTTATGTCTGTTGCTATTGTTCCTTTAGCTGCTAAACATGGATGGAGCAGTGCCTTTTTGGGTATTGTTCAGGTACTTATTTTGCTTATTTAATGGCTTCTGTGTTTTTTTTTGCTGTCTTATTTTCTTATAATTGTGCTTTGAATTCTTGATTTCATTTGAGTCGAGGAATGGTCTCTCCATCCAATAAAGGTAAGGTAGGGTAAATTTTGCGTACATACTACCCTCTCCAGATCGGAAGGGGAGCCTTGGAGTAACTGGTAAAGTTGCTGCCACGGTCCCGGTCACGGGTTCAAAACCTTGGAAACAGCCTCTTGCAGAAATGCAAAATGAGGTTGCGTATAATAAATCTTTGTGGTCAGACCCTTTCCCGAACCCTATGCATAACGGGAGCTTTAGTGCACCGAGCTGCCCTTTTACTGCCCCTCCAGACCCCACTTTGTGGATTGTTGTTGTGATAATAAATCTATTATTTCTCCCTTTAGAATTCCTTTTCTTTTTGAATGTTAAGAATCAACCAACCAGGCTGCAGTTCCTCATTTTATAGTTTATTCCAATATTACACACTTAATTTGAGAAGGTGGGCGTGGGGGTGGGGTGGGGACCAGTCTTTGTGCATTTGTGGTTGATCAGAATGGTAGCTGTTATTTACCTGCCAAGTCTGCTAATAAATAAGAGTACTTCTAAAACAATGGAGAGCAAGAAAAAGCCAAAGATGTGGCCAGCTTGCCCTGACCCCCCCTCCCACAAGTGGTGTTAGCTTTTAACTCTTTTGAGTGGAAGATTGCAAATTCTTTTTCATCTTTAAGGAGATGAACTTTCATTCAAGTTACGTTTAGCGGTCAATAATAAAGCGTGTGAAAATAATGAGAAAGAAGATTTTAAATCCCAGTTGAGACAAAAAAAAATAATAGATTATTTTTTTAATATACTTAAGTTTTAGCAACACGTGGGCGTGGTGAGACTTTTTAATGAGATGAACTCTGTAGAAAATTGTTCATCTGAATCATCAAGCTTTGTCTGTTAGGAGATTCACATTAAGTCAGAGAGTGGGGATGGATTCTGATCTGGGTGGGACCTCTACTCTGGCCTTTGTGTTGTATTTTGAGAGTTTAGTTGCTGTTTGGGGTCCCTTTATTGGTATTATTAAAAGCATTTTGCTTGCTCCCAAAAGGGATTTCACTTTCCTGTTATTTCTTAAAACAATTAGTATTCGGACTAATTTGTGCTCATGTCGATTATTTCACTGGAAACTTGTTATCTTAGTGCAGGTATCTGGTACCTTGAACTACCAAACTTAGGTAAATTGGAAGAAATCACCTAATAATTTTTAAAATTCTAATGGATATTTATTCACTTTATTGAGCCTTACGTCACACCCTCGCCTTAAGGACAAGTCATTTTTGCTGCTTCTAACGTTGGTTGGTAGAAGACACCTACCAACAACTGAAAGAGAAAGCCACCTACTAATCTTCTTTGTAGCAAGTCTATTGCTAATTTGATTTATATTACAAATAAGTTTTATTAGTCATTTCTTTGAGGGAGGCCTTCTTTCTACTGGTAGTTTTGGAAATAAAACTTTTCTTTTATTTTTCTTTTAGGTGGAGTATACAAGAAAAGTATGCCAAGAAATTTTATACTCCTCTATTTTAAATGGACTGTTCAAGGTTGATCTCTTAGTCAAATTTTTACAATCTGACTAGTCTTAGGCAACTAAAACTCAATGATCTGAAGATGCTTTCTTGTACTTTCTAACTTTGTGATACTTAGATCATATATCATTTTAAAGTGTTTAAAGGTAATTTTAGTAGTTAAATTGACCATTTAACTACTAAGATTAACTTTGAACACTTCAAATGGGCACGAGGAATATGAAGTACTTCAACTGTCGCGTGAAAAAACAGAAGAGACAGAAAGAACATACTGGTGTAAGACATAAAAGATACTTAAAAGTATTCTCATCTATCAGAGGATAACTAGAAATAGCAGTACTAAGTGGCAGAAAGTTAGTGTCTGAGAATGAAAGGATAAAGTATGCTCCTATGTGGACACCTCAACTTCAAGAAAGCATGTCCAAGAGTATTCCAAGTATAATTATGATTCATGCTTGAGGTTTTCTGCTGATTGCACATCTTTGAAATAGGAATATTCATGCTCCAAACAAAATATATAAGTGAACTAGGTTTATGCAGCATATAATGCCAGTTTGGTATGTAACAGACATTTAGTTAAGTATCAACTATTCCGAGCTTCTTCTTCTTCTTCTTCAGTACAGAGTAACACAGTTGACCTGCCCATCGTTCATACTAGAAAGAAATGCCAAGATTACTGATAAAGAGTTATAACTAGGCATTGCATTTATTGAGCATATTTATTGTCTATGATGCTGATGATGAAATAATTGTTGCTTTGCTAGTCATCTTTCCTCTGGGGTTACATATTTTCCTCGGTGATTGGAGGAGCATTAGTCGACAAATATGGAGGAAAGAAAGTGATTGCTTGGGGTGCAGCTCTTTGGTCTCTGGCCACTCTCCTTACTCCATGGGCAGCAAATCACTCCACAATCAGTCTCTTGGCCATTCGTGCTTTCTTTGGTCTTGCTGAAGGAGTAGCTTTGCCTTCCATGAACACCCTTTTATCCAGGTAATTTGAATTTCTCATTGTAGCCTAAACACCTAGCACCATCATTTGCTTCAATTTGACAGAGCCAAGAATTTTGCGTATGTTCTTTTTCCAAAATACAATTTTTTTTTAACTTACTATATGGTTCAGAATATACATAATATTCTTTTCTCGAAAAGATGAATATATGTTATAGTATTATCTGTACTTAAAGAATAATTGGGAGCCACAATATATTGCCTCATTTTTGGCTTGTGGCGAACTGAAAAAATTGCGGGAAACCTATGGCTTTATGTTACTGAGAAAATTTTCTTGCAAGTTCAACAGTAGCTGAATTTGTATGGGCCTCCACTTATGCAGGTGGTTTCCATGCCATGAACGGGCAACTGCTGTTGGACTATCCATGGGCGGGTTCCATCTTGGAAATGTTGTGGGTTTGGTGCTAACCCCATTATTTATGACCTCAGTTGGAATTTCTGGTCCGTTCATCCTTTTCTCATCTCTGGGACTTCTCTGGCTTACAACATGGGTTAGCCGGGTGACCAATGATCCAAAAGAAAGCAATTCTATCACAAAAGCAGAGTTGAGGTTAATCCAAGCAGGAAAATCAGATTCTCCTACTTTGAAAAAAGGAGAACTTCCACCACTGCGACTACTGTTGTCAAAAATGCCCACTTGGGCTATTATCTTCGCTAACGTCACTAATAACTGGGTACCCCCTCTTTCTATGACTTGATTCCTTCTTGGTATCAGAGCATAAATGTTGTTACTTTTGGTGATAAAATCTTGATTTTGAAGATTGTATAATGACCTTTAAAACTCTTTAACTTGTTGCAGGGATATTTTGTTCTTCTCTCCTGGATGCCTGTTTATTTCAAAACGGTGAGTCATAGTTCCCTTGTTTAATCTGTCTTTTTGCCTTTGGCAACACAGATGATCTCGCATGGGTTCATCTTTCTTAAAAGATCAAAAAGAAGTTCCCTCTATATAATATGTTATAAGTTACATTCTTTAACTTGTGTGTGCGAATATACTAGGACCTTAAGTGTTTTAGACTGAGAGCCTATTATTAGAAAAACCTTGAAAGTTTTGCTGGTATCTGCTTGAATGAAATTATTTCCTTTGTTGCTAGGTTTTTAATGTGAATTTGAAGCAAGCAGCTTGGTTCAGTGCAGTACCTTGGGGCACAATGGCAATCTCAGGTTATGTTGCCGGAGCTGCATCAGATTTCCTAATCAAAGCAGGGTACTCATTGACCTTTGTCAGGAAAGTCATGCAGGTAACTTACTTACCTTTCGAACCAGGATTCTTTTTCCTTTTATTGGGCATGAAGGGCAAAGGGAACTAACTTTTGGGGTGACAAGTCTAAATTCATACTTTACGTTGTCTATAGAGATCGCAAAATAACGGCCTATGATGATATGGTGTTTCTGCAATAATTAGACCTCCTTTGAGAATACAGTCATGAACAAGTCTTTTTATTACATTTATATAGCACAAGAGTAGTTCTTCATTTCCCCGCACTTCTACTCCTCAATTATCATATATAGATATGAAAATTATGAGTCTTGGTATACTTGGTAAAGTTGTTGCCATGTGACCAGGAGGTCACGGGTTCGAGTTGTGGAAAGTGGAAACAGCCTCTTGCAAAATGCAGGGTAAGGCTGCGTACAATAGACCCTTGTGGTCCGGCCCTTCCCCGGACCCTGTACATAGCGGAAACTTAGTGCACCGGGCTGCCCTTTTTCTTTAATATGTAAATTATGTTGATAATCCATTTCTTTTCTATTCGAAGGGGGTACCGCTGATCCAAAATCTTAGTCTACTATTCATCTGAATCTATCCATTGTCATGTTGTGGATTGAACTTCTAATGGAATTCCCACGTCTATTTTGTTTTAAACATTGCAGTCCATCGGTTTCATTGGACCCGGGGTGGCTTTGCTCTGCTTGAATTTTGCCAAAACACCTGAGGTTGCATCGGTCATGATAACTGTAGCCCTGAGCTTCAGCGCTTTCAGCCAAGCTGGTTTTCTACTTAATATGCAAGTAAGGGAACATATTTCAATTGAATACCCTTCTATAATTTCACAAGTCACTGTTGATTCTTCCTTCAACTAATCTCCCAAGCTATTTATTGACAGTTAGCTTTACTCCGAAAGTCAATTTACTTAGCTTGCGTTTTCTTTTTGGACAGGATATTGCACCTCAGTATGCAGGATTTCTACATGGTACGTATTTATAGTTTTATACTAATCTTGCTTCTGCTACTCTAAGGGGTCATCTCGTATATGCTATAGTTATAAGGGGATTATAATGCAAGCATTGTTTACGTGGTGAATAATAATGCAGGAATTGTTAATTAGGTGAATAAGAATAATACATGGATTGTTATGTATTACGAACAAATTTGCCTTTAACTATTCTTATCCACGTATTGCTAATATACATATTTTATCTTACATTCTATACCAACAACAACAATAAGACCCCAGCGTAATCCCACAAGTGGGGGTCTGGGGAGAGTACGTACGCACAGACCTTACCCCTACCATGGAAGGTAGAGAGGTTGTAAATTCCTGTATAAGTTATACCAGAATTAGCAATACAAAGTTTGGTTTCCAACTTTCCAGTATTGAACTATCAGTAATCAAATGTTGTATTAGTTTTAAGTTTTCACTACATTATTTAGTTGCGCTGCATTTTTTAACGGATACTAAACGATGTATAAGTAATACAGAATTTTATACGGAGATTAAATTTTCTTATACGTCGCACCAAACGACTCGTATATCTCTGAGGTTCTTGTGTAACTAACAAGTTTTCTACTTGTGTAACAGGGATTTCAAATTCAGCAGGGACACTGGCAGCTATAATAAGCACAATTGGAACAGGGTTCTTTGTACAGTGGCTAGGATCCTTCCAAGCATTCTTAACTCTCACTGCTTGCCTCTACTTTGTTACAGCCATCTTTTGGAATATTTTTGCAACTGGAGAGAGAGTTTTTTAGACTATCTACAATAGACCCGTGTGGTCGGGCCCTTCTCCGGATCTTGCACATAGCGAGAGCCTTAGTGCACCGGGTTGCCCTTTTATATATTCTGCTTATTTAATTCATTAAGAGAAAGTAGGAAGGACCACAAAGTACATCCTTTTACAAAATATTCCATTTTTTCTTTTCACTCAGTCTTAGGGAAGTGAGTGAGCAATATATTTATTTATTTTTCATGTGTAGTTTTTATCTTTTCAGAAACAAAGGAAAGAAGAATCGCCTTGTTTCTTTTTACCCTTGTAAGCATTTGGTTATTACTTGTTAGAAGCATAGACAGACTACTTTAGGTGAAGAAAAATTCTGGTAGCATTATTGTTCTACTCCAATTCGTACACTGTTGTTTACCCGAAAAAGTTACAATTGAATTTGTACTCGAGGTTTTAAAGAATACACGTGAATTGAATTGATCGAAATATATAAGCAAGTAAAGCTGTAAATAAGAAAGAAGCTACGATAAATTGACTAAATGTAACAATACAAAGCAAATGTAGCATGTGTTAGCTTGATTCAGATGATATTCTCCGTAAAGATATCTCCGAATGAGCTTGATGAATACTCAAAGTTGATGAACAAATAACGGTATTGCTAGAGAGAAATTCACACGTGGTAAAAACAGAACATGTGATATGTGGAATAAACACACGTTACAAGTTTGAATTTTGACATTGCAAACAAAAGTTTGAAATTTAAATGGGGGAAAAGATAGAAGTGAACTTGATATCCTTGGAGTTTCAAATCATAAGTGGGACTTGTTTCGCGATCTCTATCGTTGTTATAGGGACAAAGTAAACCATCAGTGATAAGGTTTAATTGTTGTTGGACATAATTTGAACCTCCAACAAAACCACTAGGACCGCCAATTCCTTCAAAAATGGGCCAAACCCCCACCCAATTCAGCCAAAACTTTTCACACTCAACAATCCATGTGGTTGTACTTGCACCAATCATACGATGCCACATCAGCTAAGTACAGTTTATATGCTTACACTCTCAGAACAACACACTTAGGGTGTGTTCGATATGGAGGAATTTTCTCATGACTAAAAATTTTGGAAAACATTTTTGTAGGAAAATAAGTTTCTTCAAAATAAGAAAAATGACTTTCTTAATTAAAGTAGGGAAAACAAATTGCAATTTTCATATTAATCTTAAAATCCCACACGCCTAAACAAAAAATTTCTTACCCCCTATCCCTCCCCCCTTCCCTCCCCCCTACCATTATTCTTTTTGTAGTGACGAATCTTGTATGTATTCTTAAGAAAAAAAATTATCCATTTTTCGGGGTTTCAAAGGGGCGTGGAAACGCATAAGAACTCTTGAATGGAAAAGAGATGTAACTCCAGTCCCTTCGGAATCGGTAGTCAATCCTATTTCCGATGGGGGCAGTTGACAATTGAATATGATTTTGACCATTATTTTCATATCCGCAATAGTGCGAAAAGAAGGCCCGGCTCCAAGTTGTTTAAGAATAGTGGCGTTGAATTTCTTGACCCTTTGACTTAGGATTAGTCAGTTCTATTTCTCGATGGAGCGGGAAAGGGATATAACTCAGCGGTAGAGTGTCACCTTGACATGGTGGAAGTCATCAGTTCGAACCTGATTATCCCTAAGCCCAATGTGAGTTTTTCTAATTGGATTTTCTCCCCCGTCGTCGTTCAATGAGAATGGATAAGAGGCTCATGGCCCAAAAAGAATTAATTCAATTTTTTTCTTACTCCACCCCCTACCCGACCCACCTCCTACTAGCACCCCCCCCCCCCAAAATTAAATTATATTTTAAATTTGTCTTTTAAAAATTTCAAATTTCTTTTCTTACCCCACCCCCATCCAAAAAGAATAAATTAAAATTAAAATTTCTTTTCTTACCCCACTCCTACCCCCTACTCCACGCCCGCCCTACCAGCCCCCCCTCTCCCTCCCCCCCTAAACAAATATTAATTTTTTTAAATTTATTTTTTTAAAAAAATTTAATTTTTTTTGCCCCACTCCCTACCCCTACCCCCCTAAAAAAAGAAAAAATGTTAATTTTTTTTAATTTGTTTTTTTTTAAATTTAAACTTTTTTTCACCCACTCCTTACGCCCCCCCCCCCTCTCCTTCCACAAAAAAAATTAAATAAGATTTTTTTTTCAAATTCATTTTTTTAAAAAAATTATAATTTTTTTCTTACCCCATCCCCCTTTACCCTATTCGTTCTCATTATTTTGTGTTAAATATATACAAATGTTTTTTTAATTTTTTTTTTACTTGCGTAACAAACACGAAAATAAGTAAGAAACAACTTGTTTTTCTAGAAAATGTTTTCCTTGAAAAATATTTTCTATGGAAAACATTTTCCTCCTTACCGAACACACCCTAAATCTTATTTGAAAAAGAAAAGAGTGCAGTTTCCAGATTTTATGAATAAAGGAAAAGAGTGTTACCCACTTTTATTTTATTTGAAAATTTTGGTGCGAAGAAAATAGTGGTATAACAATTACGATTCTACAAAAACAACAATGCTTAATACTTAAATGGAGGGGGATTCACTAATGAAACCATGAATTTGTACGAAATCACACAAACACATAAAGTTAAGCAAGTAATAATATCAATATATAATAATAAGATAAAAATGTAAAGGACTGAGAGAATTAAGAAGTGTTAGTTGTGCCATGAAACAAAGAAAGACGAAAAGGATTAGAGAAACCACTAACTGAAGTAAGATAAGAAAAACAAGTTTAGGAAAGGCACACCATCAAAGATATGTTTCAAGCAGTTTGGAATTTTATGAAAAAGTCTCGGGAGCCAGGATGCATGCCAGTTTCACACAACGTGACTAAGAGATCAGACTGTTTATTAGAATACAAGTTCATTTTCGAATTACTTAAACAAGAATAAAGGAGTCACTTTCTACTATGAATTCGTCTATAATTGCGTGAACTTAATATATAGTCACAAATTTAACTAACTAACTCCCACTGTTAAAAGAGTATGCACACATATTTAAAGTGCACTCATAATGAACTGGCAACTGAAAGACAGGCAGAAGCAGAGAAAGACTTCTAATAGTTTCAAACGTCACAAACTCAAGGACCTAAGCTCAAACCATTTTGCACACTTAAAACACCAAGACTTATGAGTAGAAAAACAATAAGGGGTCGTTTGGTAGAGTGTATTAGATACATGCATTAGATTTGTGTATTATTAGTACTTTGTTTAGTATACTTTTTCAACCTATGTATAACTAATGCATGCATTACTAATACACTCTATTGTGTATTGTGTATTGAGGTAAGTAGTACTAAGACCATGGATTTTCATGTATTAGTAATGCAATGGGTTCTAATACATGTATTAGCATGGTTAAAGACACAATTGTCCCTCAAAACCTTTTTCACATCCTTTCTACCATATTTGTGGATGGTATTTTTGTAAACACATATTTTTTTTTAAGAAAAATTATGTAATGCATGTTATTTTTAATACACCAAACCAAACATTGCATAATTTCTTTTTTTAACATAACTATTGCAAGCATAACTAATACCATCATTGCAATGCAAGCATTACTAATTAATACACCATATTTTGCATTATTCTTATACATCATACCATATCATTCTAAAGTGAGAAAGAGGAACATCTTTTACACCATCTCCTGTTTAAACAGAAGATCATCATTTCAAAACTGACAACTAGTTAGTTCCAATATAAGAAAGGAGCTAGCTCAAAGATCCCAGTAGATGATTTAATGTAACAGTTAAAGCAACTGAATACAGTTTGCAAAAATGGGAGTTTTCGAAAGTTAAAGAAAGATGTCAACTAATCTTGAATGAATAATCTAACAAACCCCCTCTAGTAGAACTTCCATTATTTTTCTAGAGAAATCAGCTAAAAGAAAGGAATACAGTTTTTGAACAGGTTCTAGGGCAACATGCTTTCGTCGTACTCTTCATAATCCTGCTCATTGTTCGTGTTGTGCTCAATAGATTCGTTACATGTCATAATCGTCGAACAAAGATTGTTACTAATATCAGTCCTGAAAAGTATAAAAGGGTGAGTAAAAATAAAAAAGGGATTTAAAAACTAACAAGACAATTTAAGGAAAATAAAAACTTCTTATTTAGGAAGCATGTTAGCTTTAAAAAGAAGCAAATGGCAAGAGGTTTTCGGCACTCGTGTTGGATCCTCAGAAAATGCACTACATTTGAAGGATTTGACACGCACCCACTGATATTTTTGAAAAGTCTGAGCAACATAGGTATCTTCACCTCATAATTGGGCTTTATTCTCTTCCACATGCAGTCCAGACTACACCCAACATTTCACTACCAATTCATATTTTCTCTTTCCTCCCATATCTCTACTCATATATTTTCTGTTTTCTGTCACATAGGGGCTGATCTAAGACTGATTTTTAGGTCCGAGTTTGAATAAAGTTGAGTTTATCTCGACCTCATATTCATGATTACTCCCTAGAACAGGATGTCTATGGTCCATTATAGCTAGCAATGTCAAGTCATTTGCTGTTTAGCGTCAATTTAAGTTCACTTTGAGCGTCGAACTTATTATTAATGTGTAAATTATATTTAACCCTTCCAAATGTGCTCTTATCATTTTGTCGTTGGAATAAATCCTAGATCTTCTTCTTTCTTACTGCTATATTATAACAATATATATATTTGGGATGTTTCAAACACCAAGGTGCTAAAAGGGATAAAGCCTTAATATCTATTACAATGATAACAATAGTTCTTTTGTTTCAATTCGAAACCATAATAATCCAGCATTATAAACCAAGTGTTCATTTATTACGTGATACTTTTACTTATTTGTTTAAATATTTGAGTAAATAGTCCTAATCAAAATATGACTAGGACTTTAGCTCTGTTTAACCATGTGGTATTATCCTTGGGTGTGGCTATTTTTTTTTTGATACATGTGAGATCGTATGAGTCCGTGTGGACTTCAACCCCTTTGCATTTCGCCCTCAACATCATTTTATCATGAGTCAACTATTCAGCTCATTTCTCGCGATCAATCAAAAAGAAAGAGAAATGGGTTCCAAAAATATATTTCGCAGCACTACTTGAAGAGTCACTTCTCGTCAGACGATCAGAAAAAGGAAGTGGAAAAAATTACAAGTATTAGATTTTGGGCTAAAAGCCTAATTAAGTCAATTTCTTATCATTAACTTTGTTTGTGTATATATATAATTGTATCACTAACATTTTGTTTGATTAAAGTTTTATTTAACGTAGATGAATCCCCAAAGGGAGGTTTTTAACTAAATTAAATACTCTTCTTTATTTTGTTCACTTCAATTTCGTTCTACTCATAATCAGGTATTCTAAATAAACCATCTCCTATTTCCAAAGAGTGTTGTAATAGTTTTAAAGGCTGATCTAATAGTATTATTTTAGGGGGTCAAAAAACAAGTTCCTTTTCATGAATAAAAAATATTTTTTTCTATCCTAGTTTCTTTTAGCCAGAAATAATGCATCAATTTTTGTAGTGTTTATTAAAATCAATTAGTTGCCAATGTTAACATCTTTTGCTAAACATTTTTGGACTAAATTGAGAGCCAGTCATTGCACATCTTGCGTGTTTTTATAAGTCATGATGCAAATAGAGGCAGTCTAACTTTCACTTTTTAAAAGAGTTCAAAGTTTTACAAAACGAAACAAATTTAAGCCACAAAAGTTATAAATTGACGGTTAATCGCATTTGTGAATTTTTTGAAATGCCTAACTTCTTCTTCGAAAAATCACTTGAACTCTTACCTTAAACTCTGATTGTAAAATAAGGGGTTATTTGGTGTGAGATATAAGGTATAATAGTCCCGGGATAAAATGCAGGATTATTTTATCCTGCATTTGGTTGGAGGTATTAGTTAGTCCTGAGATTATTTATCCCATCATTTATATCATAGTGATGGATAAGTTATCCCATATGCATGGTGAATAACTAATCTCGGGATTAATTATTCCAGCATCTATATGGAATAACTTATAATAGTCCCGAGAAAAATGCAGGATTATTTTATCCTGCGTTTGGTTGAAGGTATTAGTTAGTCGTGAGATTATTTATCCCACCATTTATACCATAGTGACGGGATAAGTTATCCCATATACATGATGGGATAACTAATCCCGAGATTAATTATCCCGGGATAAATTGTTCCCAACAAAACGACCTCTAAAGGTTTTCATAAATACCTTTTAAAATGGTTTTCATAATTTCCTAAAAATTAAGTGGCGATTCTCTCTTTTATTTATTTTTTAAAATAATTGCCAAGTTATGATGTTTTAATTAAGTTCAAAATGCATTGTAACAAAATGACGACTCTGCTGGGGATTCATCTAGGTTCTAACCAAAAGAATTTTTCTAATTTTTTGTGGCTAACCCATACTTGTTTTATTTGTTTAAATTTTAATTATTTGTTATTGTTTTATAAACTGTCATTCCGTTCATACTTTCTTCACTTCTGGAAAATTAACACTTGCACACACATTGTACATGCGAGTTGTGCCTTGTACTTCTTCAAAATTCTTTCAAACACATTATTTAGAGTCAGTGTATACGTGGGGTGAGCGGATAGTTTTACTACAGTATCATCACGTGCCTTCTCATATAGAAAAATCTTGAACCCTTACCCTGAACTTTGATTATAAAATAAAGGTTTTCATAAATACCTTTTAAAATGATTTTCTTAATTTTCTAAAAATTAAGTGGCGACTCTCTCTTTTATTTATTTTTAAAAATAATTGTCAAATTCTTGTTTTGATTAAGTTCAAAATGCGTCATATTCAACAACGAATTCTTTCCCGGTAAGACCGCTCTCTGGCACTAAAGCAAATGCTTGATGGGGTGTTGTCATCACTACAAACCCAGGCCTTTTGTTTATACTCAGAGAGGCCACATAGTTACTCCCCCATGATTCGGCAATGGATTGCTATTGACATTAGGAGTGGCTATTTGCAAAGTAATAACTTTCTGATCGATTAAATTCTGAATTTGGTGCTTTAGGTTGATACAATCCTGGTGGAGTGTCCAATACTTCCAGAATGATATGCGCAACGCTAATCAGGTCTGTGGAATTTGGATGTTGGATTGACAGGTTTTGGCTCTATAATTGTATTAAACCGACCATTTTTAGCCTTTCAAAGAGTTGCGGTCGTCTTTCGACTAGAAGGGTAAAAGTTCGGGTAAGTTTCTTCTCGAGGTTCAAACGAGGTAAATTGTTATGTTTTGGTATGTGGGTGGTGGTACCAGATGGTATGTTTGTGAGTTTGGGATTTGAATATTTCGTAGGTTTGGGGAGGAGTTTGGTAATTTAATTGCACGTAAAAGATGGGATATGAATTTTGTAGAGCTTGGGGGGTGGACTTTTAGTGGCGAGTTTGTTCTGGGGCTAAACCTAAATGGCTTCCTCGATCTTGCGCTCGGGCTAAAAGATACGAAAGACACGCCCTCCTTCTTTTTCAAGAATTCGAAAGAATTAGTTTGTGCGGCAACCCAAGGAATTTTTTTGGTCTTGAGAGCGTCCTTAATTTTTTCCCCAATTCAGAAAATTTAGCCCAAACCATGAGTATCATCCGATTATAGTACTCTGGCTCTTGCCCACGCACGAACACTTCTACGATCTCCTGCTCAGACATATGAGGCCGCACTCTTGCTGCCTCTTTCCTCCACCGATAAGCGTATTTACGATAGCATTCGTTAGACTTTTGCTTGATTTTATTAAGGGAATATCTATTTGGAACTACTTCTACATTGTAGGTAAACCTCACGACAAAGTCTTTGGCCAACTTTTCCAGCTAGGCCATTGTCTTATTTCTTGCGAAGTGAACTATTCTAAGGCTTCCCCACTTAGACTGCGACTGACAAGCCTCATAAGTAACGCCTCATTCTTACCAACTCCTACCAATTGATCACAATAACCCCTCAAATGAGCTAAGGAATTCCTTACTCCATTGAAGGTGTCAAACTTTGGCACCTTATAACCCTCGGACAAGTCTAGATTGAGATGGATACACAAATCTTCATAGTTCAGACCAACAACATCGGGTGATTAATGAAATTTTTTCATTGTCTTAGCAACTTTTTCTTTCACCATCAGTATATCTTGCTGCTTCTTCTCCTCTTGGGTCCTCCACTCACTCTCTTTCTCTTTGTAGTGTTCTAGCTCAAGATTTTTGATGAAAGTGGGATAAAGCTCAGGTAATGTGTGAACATGAAAAGTGGTAGTTGGTGGCAATATTTGGTCAATAGGTGGATTTTGGAGAGTGAGTAGGACATTTTGTGAATGGTTGGTATTGGATTTTGGGCAGGTGGAGGTGGGTTTTGATACGATCTGCTAGCATGCAGTGGATTTTGGGTAGTTAAATTGATAGTGGATGATTTGGTCATGGGAGGGATAGGTGCAGTAGTATGGGTAAGGAAATAATTGGGTAATGAGGAGCTTAGAGAAGGAAAAGGAGGCCTTCTTTCAACGGGAGCAGGTGTGTTCATTGTGATGGTTAATTTAGCCAAATCTTGGGTCTCTTCGATAGTGTTACCAATCGCCGTTCGATCCCTGATGGTTATGTCCGTTAAATCAATCTCTTCGATAGTGTTACCAATCATTTTCCCTTTGCCTTTTTCTGAAGAATGATCGAAAAGGAATTTTTTTGTCTACTTTTGATCTTATGAAGTATGGATATTCGGCTAGCTTTTCAACACAGATCAATTTTTTAGTTTTACCTGATGAAGAAGAATAACTCAAAAGGCAACTGGATTTCATTCATAATAAGTACTACAAAATATTTGACAGAAAATAAACACACAAAATATTGTTTTGCTTAAAGACGAGCTAATCCATGAGTTGGGAAGACAAAAAGGACAAAAATTTATCCGGTGATTTTTAGGATAAGTGGCTTGACATATTTCATTGAAGCCAGGCTTGACAAAAAATTATCTGTTCCAGGTCTTCTTACATCTTTACTTGTCGTTACTTCGCGTTTGTATAAATTACTCCAACTCCTTCGTCACACGGGGGAAGTAATTATTTTCAAAGATAGGAGCCGAGCCTCATGTAGGCTGCCTATGTATTCCACCTAGGAATTCAAGCCCAGCTTAGTTTGAATTACATGGAGATAACTTAATCATACCTTTCCCGAAGATGATAAAGAGAATAGGCTCGAAAAGAGCTTCCTACTTACCCCCTATGGGCTCAAGTCTCCCCTAATTCTTGATTACAAGGAAATGAAAGTAAAGACACCATCATACAGAAATGCATAATATAAACCTAAGTCTACCCAAAGCTATCATCTCACCTTTTCAATAGTTAGGTGACGATCATGTGCTCTCGCTTGAGTTTTCCTTTGTTTCGTCTTTCATTGAAGCGATGTGCTCTCGAAATAGTCGCTCAATATCATCAACGAACTTCTTTGTGTAATATCCAAACTTGATGATCTTTTGATCGACCTCGGTGATTTTCCTTTTCACCCAAGCTTTCTTCGCAATTTCTCTTTGGTATGCTTCTGTAGTTTCTTTTTTTGGATGCAATTATCCATTCGTTAGCAATTTTCTTGGGCATTGATTCTTCAACTTCTCCATCACTGACAAAATCAATGATTGGAATCGATGTGTTGACACTTCTCTCTGACATCTTAGCAAGTCAACCTTCCTGAGATGGACTTGGACAAGACCTAGGAAGGTTGACTTGCTAAGATGTCAGAAAGAAGCGTAAACGCACAGATTCTAATCATTGACTTGATTAGTGATGAAGAAATCAAAGAATCAATACCAAAGAAAATTGCTAACGAACGGATAGCCGCACTAAAAAGGGAATTATAGAAGCAGACCAAAGAAAAATTGCGAAGGAAGCTTGGGAGAAACGAAAAAATCGCCGAGGTCGATCAAAAAATCATCAAGTTTGGATATTACACAAAAAAGTTCACTGATGATGTTGAGCAACTATCCAAGAGCACATCGCTTCAATGAAAGGCAAAACAAAGGAGAATTCAAGCGATGCGAGCACAGAATCATCATCCGACTATTGAAAAGAAAAGAAATAATAGCTTTGGGTAGACTTAAGTTTATATTATGCATTTTCATATGATGTTGTCTTTACTTTCATTTCCTAATAATCAAGAACTACATGAGACTTGTTCCCGTAGGGGTATGTAGGAAGCTTTTTTTTAGCCTAGTCTCTTTATCATCTTTGAGAAAGATATGATTAGGTTATCTTCATGTAATTCAAACTATGTTGGGCTTGAATTCCTCGGTGGAATATGTAGGCAACCTACTTAAGGCTCGGTCCCCATCTTTGAGAATTTCTACTTTCCCCCATTTGGCGAAGAAGTTGGAGAAATTTCGAAGAATGCGAAGTGACGACAAGTGAAAATGCAAGAAAATCTGGCTAAATGCAAGCCAACCTTCTTGAAATATGTCAAGCCACTTATCCTAAAAATCAATGGACAAATTCCTGTCAGTTTTATTTTTTCCCACCCATGGATTAGCTCATCTTTAAGCAAAATTATGTTTGTGTGTTTACTTTCTGTCAAGTATTTTGTAGTACTTATTATGAGCAAAATCTAACACATTTTTCTTTGTCATGTAGAACATTGAAAAATTGATCTGTGTTGAAAAGTTGGCTGAACAACCATACTTCACGGAATCAAAAGTAGATAAAGAATCTCTTACCGATCATTTTCCAGAAAAAGGCAAAAAGAAAATGATTGGTAACACCATCGAAGAGACTGGTTTAACGGACGTAGCCATCGGGGAACCTACAGTAGTTGACCAAAATGAATTGATGGTGCAATTGGCGCGATAGGTAACCGAGATGCAGAAAGAAATGCAACAAACCCCAGGTTTGGCTAAATTAGTCATCACAGCAAGCACACCTGCTCCCGTTGAAAACAACTACGGACTGGAAGGGGTTACATTTTCATCTCAAAGAGTTATGTCTACGACCCCTTAAGCCATAGCTCAATCACTCAGACATATGTAAGAATTACGTCTCTATTTTAAGAGACTTTATTGTGGACCACATATTTTTGGTAATTAAATATTACCTTGTTTCTCAAATAAATAATAAATCAGTCAATTAATTTTCCTCTAAGTTATGCATATATGGTATTTCATTAATGGCAAGAAATAATTATGAGAAACCTCTGAGGTTAAAGTTATTTGCCTAAGAGTTCCTAGCCTACCTATAAATATGCATGTAACTCCATCAGTTTGGCATACACTTTGATAGGCATAGGCTAGAAGATTCTTAGAGTTCCTTCTTCCTATTTTCTTGTTAAAGTTCTTGGCAAGTCAAACACAATTCTCCACAACACTTGAACAATAATGGCTGAAGATACGTTTCTGTTTAATATTCCGCTGCGTTTAGCTTTGTGATATGTGTTGAAATTCAACATGTGGTATCAAGAGCTTGCCTTTAGCTGTGTTGTTTGGTGTCCAGATGAGTTCGTAAATTATAATAATTTGTTAACAATTGTTAACGTTTTTTTTTTTCAACTAAACCGTGTGGCTGATGACAAAACCAATAGGTAGGTTATATGTAAAGCCATTTTTGTGATCTGTTGCATGTCGGCAAACTTAATGTTTGTTATTTAATTTTGGTGATTATAAGAGTTTGACATGATAAGAATATGTTTTTGTCTCTATTCTTACATGAAATTGTGTGCAGACGACAATTATTTTAGATCAAAGCTTTAAGTGATTAAAATAGTAATTTTGATACTGTATGAATTTGGTACTAGTATTTTAGTTATCAAATTTCGTCTCTTAAAGAGGAACTTGAATTTAAGATTATAATGAAAAATTCTTGTTTTTAATTTCGGTAAAACACTTGACGATATTATGTGTGCTTGTTTGTATATCAAGTGTCTCTGTTTTAAAAGAATTATCATTTGGCTAAAGGGATATGTTGGCTCAGCCTATTCCCTTGTTGTGAGGTCTTCTCTCTGTTAACGCGAAATACTTTGTACATCAGATTGTCTTTGATGTAGGCTTTGCCTATACAATTCGTTTTTCACATCTTGATAATTAACACTTTATTTAAGTTAATTGTTAAAGTTAACTATTGTGAGGTGTCATTAAGTTAATTGTTAAAGTTAACTATTGTGAGGTGTCATTCTGAGTTCTTTTTATCATATGTTTGGGTTAGCCACAACATCCCGAGTATATGATATAAAGAAAATTAAATATTTAATCACATAAAGTTAAGTGATTAAGATATAATAATGACATCTAATAAAGTCCGATTGTCTTATTAAATTAGTAACCTTACCCCACAGGGAGGTAACTAGTTTGATTAGATTAATTGGAATGAGATAGTAAACCTTTTCGTTTAAAAATCATCCTATGCCCACAAGTACGGATTGTTTTCTAGTTTACTAGTCTTATAAAGTTAAGTAAATTTTGTGCATGGGTTACAACCTCTACCCACAGGAAGGTTTAAAATTTACTTAGAATTGGTATTTATGTGATTCACTTTTGATGGTTATGTATTTCATAGCTTATGTATGTGTATCCTTGTTTTACAGTTAACACAACATTTCCTACTGCTCTGTTTAACGAAAATGCTCGAATTCCTATGTTGTCTGGTGACAACTTTACTGAATGAAAGGAGAAAGTCCTTCTCACATTAGGGTGCTAGGATATAGATCTGGCTCTCCGTGTGAAAGAACCACCTAAACCCACGTAATCAAGTACGCCAGAAGCTAAGATTTTTTATGAGCGGTGGGAGCGATCCAATCACTTGAGCTTAATGCTTATAAAAGCTCATATAAACCAAAGCATTAGGGGTTCTATCCCAAATAATGACAAGGTCAAAGCTTACATGAAGGCAATTGATGAACAATTTATAAGCTCTGACAAGGCGTTGGCCAGCACCCTTATGAAGAGACTCTCAAGTATGACATTTGATAGAAGTCGTACCGTGCGTGAACACATTATGGAGATGAGAGATATTGCTGCTAAACTCAAGTCCTTTGAGGTTGATATGTCTGCACCATTTCTTGTGTATTTTATTCTCAACTATCTTCATGCGAAATATAGTCCGTTCAAGATATCTTATAACACACATAAAGATAAATGGTCAATCAATGAACACTTGACCATGTGTGTTCAAGAGGAGGAGAGGTTGAAACATGAGATACCTGAAAGCATTAATTTGGTGACTCATGATAAAAGAAATGCAAAAAAGGGCAAAAGTGTTCCTCTGAAGAAGAAAGGCAGTCTTGATAAAGATACTTGTCGTTTCTGCAGAAAAAAGGGACACTGGAAGAAAGATTGTCCGAAATACAAGAAATGGCTTGAGAAGAAAGGTAATTTTACCTTCGTATGTTATGAATCAAATTTCATTGAAGTTTTTGATAATACATGGTGGATCGATTCTGGTTTCACAACTCATATTGCTAAAACCATGCAGGGTTTTCTAACTCTAAAGAAGCCGATAGGAAGTGAACAAAATGTTTATTCTGGGAATAGGACATCATCACATGTGGAAGGCGTGGGGACTTATAGGCTCATTTTAAAAGATGATTTTTAATTAGATTTAGAAAATACTTTTTATGTTCCATCTTATTCTAGGAATTTAATTTCTTTCAAGACTATCATTAGCTGGTTATGATTTCAATTTTCATTATTCTTCAATGAAACTTTTGAAAGGCAATAAAGTTATTTATTTTGGAAATTTGTATGGAAAATTATTTAAATTTGAGCTAGCCCCCACGACTGAATGTAATGTCTTAACTCTGCACGATAAAGAAGTTGGCACTAAGTGATGTATTATCAATGAAAACTCATCAAGTCTTTGGCACAAGAGATTGGGACACATCTCAATTGAAAGAATCAAAAGGTTGGTTAATGATGGAGTTCTAGAAGCTCTTGATTTTTCTAACTTTGGAACTTGTGTGGACTGCATAAAGGGTAAGCAGATCAACAAATCCACTAAGGGTGCCAAAAGAAGTTCTCAATTACTTGAGATCATACATACAGATATTTGTGGACCTTTTCCTAGCCCTTGCTTGAATGGTGAGAGATATTTTATCTCTTTTATTTATGACTATTCAAGATACATGTATCTCTATTTTCTATTTAATAAATCAGAAGCACTTGATGCTTTTAAAGTTTTTAAAACAGAAGTAGAGAAATAACTGAAGCTCAGATTAAAATAGTAAGATCTGATAGGGGTGGAGAATATTATGGTAGGTACACAGATAAGGGACAAGTTAAAGGTCCATTTGTTGAGTTCCTTGAAAAAAAGGTATAATTGCTCAATATAACATGCCGGAAACACCATAACAAAATGATGTGGCTGAAAGAAGGAACCGGACATTAATGGACATGGTAAGAAGCATGATTAGCAGATCAGGTTTATCTTTAGCCTTATGGAGTAAAGCTTTAAAAATTGTTGTGTATATTTTAAATAGGGTTCCATCCAAGGCTGTCCCAAAGACACCTTTTGAATTATTTAAAGAATGAAAACCTAGTTTAAGCCATTTACACATTTGGAGATGTCCAACTGAGGTGGGGGTTTACAACCCACATATAAAAAAGTTGAATGAAAGAACAATAAGCAATTTTTTTATAGGCTATCCGATTAACTCTAAAGGATTTAGATTTTATTGTCTGTCTCATTCTCCTAAAATTGTTGAGGCTAGAAATGCTAAGTTTCTTGAGAAACATAAAGTAAGTGGGAGTGGTTCAACTTAAGTGGTGGAACTGAAAGAAATAAGGGAACCACATGTGGTACCTTTATACATTGAGAACTTGAATGCAAATCAAACAAATTCTCATGAATTACCTGAAGAGCAACAAGTTCAAGAACCACCACCACTTGATGAGCCACATGAAGAACAACCCGCTTTACCTGAACCCATTGTTGAAGGAGCACCTGAACAAGTGGAAGTAAGAAAATCCTCAAGATTTCGTAAACCAACAATTTCTGGTGACTATGTTGTATACCTCCAATAGTCTGATTATGATACTGGACTAAAAGATGATCCATGCTCTTTTTCACAAGCCATGAATAGAGAAAATTCTACACTTTGGTATGATGCCATGAAAGAAGAGTTGGAATCTATGGTCAAAAATAAAGTCTGGAATCTAGTTGAATTACCAAAGAGAGTCTACTATAGGATCTAAATGGGTTTATAAAACCAAAAGAAACTCTTCTGGTAATATTGAACGATATAAAGCTAGACTTGTAGCCAAGGGTTTCACTCAAAAGGAAGGTATTGATTATCATGAAACTTTCTCTCCTGTATCAAAGAAGGATTCATTAAGAACAATCATGGCATTAGTAGCTCACTTTGATCTAGAGCTACATTAAATGGATGTGAAAACGGCTTTATTGAATGGAGATCTTGAAGAAGAGGTATACATGAGTCAGCCTGAAGGATTTTGTGATAAGGATGAAAGTCACCTTGTTTACAAGTTGAATAAATCTATTTATGGACTCAAACAGGCTTTTTGCCAATGATATATTAAATTTCATAATATTATTTCTTCATTTGGATTTACAAAGAACATTATTGATCAATGTATATACCTTAAGACAAGTGGGAGCAAATATATTTTCTTAGTCCTATATATGAATGTATTTTTACTTGCTAGTAGTGATTTGGGGTTGTTGCATGAGACAAAACAGTTTCTTATCCAGAATTTTGAAATGAAGAATATGGGTGAAGCCTTCTTTGTCATTGACATTGAGATTCACAGAGATAGATCTCAGCAATTGCTTGGACTATCTCAAAAGGCCTACATTGAAAGAATTCTGGAAAGATACGGAACGAAAAATTGTTTACTTATAGTAGCACCTATCATTAAAGGTGACAAATTCTCATTGAATCAATGTTCACAAAATACATTGGAACAAGAGCAAATGAAAGACATTCCATATGCTTCACTTGTTGGAAGCCTTATGTATGCGCAAGTCTGCACTAGACCTGATATTGCCTTTGCGATAGGAATGCTTGGTAGATATCAAAGTAACCCTGGTCTTGATCATTGAAAAGCTGGTAAAAGGTTTTTTGAGATATTTGCAAGGAACCAAGGATTTTAAGCTCACACACAAATATTGAAAGTCATTGGGTATTCAGACTCTGATTTAGGTGGATGCAAGGATAGTGGTAAATCTACTTCTAGATACATTTTTCTTCTTGCTGGAGGTGCTGTGTCTTGGAGAAGTGTTAAGCAAACCATTGTTGCAACATCCACAATGGAAGCTGAATTTATAGCATGCTATGAAGCTACATCACAGGCGTTATGGCTGAAATTTTTTATTTCAGGCCTTAAAATTATCGATTCTATTGCAAGACCTTTGAAAATATTTTGTGATAATTCAGCTGCAGTATTCTTTTCAAAGAATAATAAAAGTGACAGCCGTAGTAAGCACATCGACATAAAGTATTTTATGGTTAGAGATTATGTCAAGAAGCAAGATGTGAGTTTTGAACATGTTAGTACTACTATGATGATAGCTGATCCTATGACTAAAGGTTTACCAACTAATGTTTTCAAGGATCATGTAACTCGTATGGGGCTTAGTAACTCATTGTAGTCTTGCTTTTATTCTTTAACACTTTGTCTAGACATTATCATTTTTGTTATACATGACAGTGCACATTTTGATTTTCATGTATTATATTGTGATCATTGGATCAAATAAAGTTGGACTCTGAATGACTTATATTAAGCTCATTCATAAAGTTGTTGGACACTTTGTTTAAAACATATTATACATCGTCATACATGAAAGGAAGTGTTTGATTGAAAGTATGACCGTCATGATTCTTGTTTTAATAAAGTCTTAATAAAGTGATTGTTGCATAACTATTAAGTTGAGTGAATATGCGTTTATGACCATAATGCTTATTTTCACTCATAAAGAATTTTCTGATTTTGGTATGTGATCCAAATGGGAAAATGTAAGAATTACGTCTCTATTTTAAGAGACTTTATTGTGGACCACATATTTTTGATAATTAAATATTACCTTGTCTCCCAAGTAAAGTAATAAATCAGTCAATTAATTTTTCTCCAAGTTATGCATATATGGTATTTCTCTGATGGCAAGAAATAATTATGAGAAACTCCTGGGGTTAAAGTTATTTGCCTAAGAGTCCCTAGCCTACCTATAAATATGCCTGTAACTCCATCAGTTTGGCATACACTTTGATAGGCATAGGTTAGAAGATTCTTAGAGTTCCTTCTTCCTATTTCTTGTTAAAGTTCTTGGCAAGGCAAACACAATTCTCCACAACACTTGAACAATAATGGTTGAAGGTACGTTCTTGTTTAATATTCCGCTGCATTTGGCTTTGTGATGTGTTGAAATTCAACAACATAAACATGAAAAACTGGATATTTTTAACAAACTTTGACCCACGACCTTATGGTTTAAACAGATCAGCAGCCTTTTGGACCAACACAAGACCTTTAAGCCACTTCTTACTAACCTTAAGGTGGCAAAAATGGCTTACTGATTCCAGAATGCAAACCTCCAAATATTTTGTGATCAAATGTTCATTAAAGCTTTCTTACTACTTGTTTAGCCTAAGGAAATCACTAAACTACATGACTAGACAGTACATCTACACTTTAAAGATGCAACTTCTAGGCTAAGAGGGCGTTTGACCATGAATTTTTTTTCTTTTTTCAGAGTTGAACTTCGAAAAACACATTTGAGCATAAAATTCCGTAATATAACTTTTTTCAGGAATTTGGAAAATACGAAAAAGTTATTTCTACTTTTTCACTCCAAATTAATCACAAAACTTCAAAAACAACTTCAATTTGTATTCATGTATAAACACAACTCCAATTTTTAAATATCATTTTCACTTTGAAAATAAAAACTACTTTTTTCAAATAGTCACAATTTTCATGGTCAAACACCCCCTAAAATTAACAAAATAAATCACACTTAGTTGGTGAATATCTTATTAATCTCTTAATTTACTACTAATCTTAGTGATACCATAACACATATTCAAACACTCAGAGAAACAATAAATCTAAAACAGGGTCCAACAAGTTTAGGAGGTGAAATCAAGATATTTACAAAGTGATGGCTTTTCAGATATGATTCCTTTTAGACTTTAGTCATTTCATGCCAACTCTTATAGCTAAGATAGTAAAGTGGATTTGCTAGTGTCCATAAAACAGAATGTAAGGGGCGTTTGGCTATGAAATATTTCTATTTTTATTCAGAGTTGAATTTCGAAAAACACATTTAGTCATAAAATTGTGGAATTTAAGTTGAATTTCAGTATTTTCAGGAATTAGAAAAACACCAAAAAGTTATTTTTAATTTTTTCATTTCAAGTTACTCACACAAATTTCAAAAACAACTCCAATTTATACTTATGGCCAAACACAACTCCAATTTTCAAATATTATTTTTGACTATGAAAATAAAAACTACTTTTTTTCAAATACTCATGATTTTTATGGTCAAACGTGTCCTAAGTTATAAAGAGTCATTTCGATTAGCACATCATGATTTAAGTCTTGACGATTAATAAAATACTACTCCCTCCATTTTAAATTATTTGTTCTATTTTGATTTGCCACGGAGTTTAAGAGAGTAAAGAAACTTTTGAATCTTGTGATCTTAAATTAAAGACATCTCAAATATACTAAAATGCCCTTGTCACGACTCAACTACCGGGCCGTGCGGTCACCTACTCTAATCCACCTAGATAGGAGAACCCTTACCACCCGAACCAACAGGCAATGCGGAAGAGAAAATAAACCATTAAATAAGTCCCTTAAATACACGAGAAATCCTTTTTACAAATAGTTTAGAAAAATAAACGACTTAAAGAATTTGCGGAAAACATTTACAATATGAAACAACCTCCCCAGAACCTAGTCTAAGCCGGTACAAGAGCTTCTACAAGATGAGTATATGACATAAGATGACACAACTCCCACCATAGAAGGAAAGTAGGAGCTGCTGGATGATCACCGCAATCCTGTACCTGTGAAACATCACCAATTCTGCAACCCAAAAAGGTATAGCAAGAGTAGAATCAGTACAAACACACGAAGGTGTTAACAAGGAAAACCCGGTCTACACCAAGACCAACTAATAATTAACATAATAACCTGGCCTACACCAAGACCAACCGATAACATAATATAACCACCCGACCTACACCAAGACCAAACCCATAATATAATATAACAACCCGGCCTATACCAAGACCAAACTAACAATATAATAACCCGACCTACACCAAGACCAAAATGATAACATAATATACTCACCCGGCCTACACCAAGACCAAACCCACAATATAATATAACAACCCGGCCTAAAGCAAGACCAAACTAACAATATAATAACCCGGCCTACACCAAGACCAAACCCACAATATAATATAACAACCTGGCCTATACCAAGACCAAACTCACAATATAATAACCCGGCCTACACCAAGACCAAATATAACAGAATTCCCGGCCTCTCACGGATTATAAGCAATTATCATATTTCAATAAAACAGCCCGATCCACTCACATAACTAATAACAGCTAATGCAACACAACAATAAAATGCAATGATGCAACAAAAGTAACCCATACCAGGCGTGGTACCCGAGCCAACCGTTAGTATATCTCATACCAGGTGTGGTACCCGAGCCAACCATTAGTATATTTCGTACCAAGTGTGGTACCCGAGCCAACCATTTGTTATACCTGTACCAGGCGTGGTACCCGTCCAACCGTTAGTATACCTGTACCAGGCGTGGTACCCGAACCAACCGAATGTCAATAGTTCACAGTCAAATAATGAACACACAACTTGTAAACCAACAAGTAACAAACCGTTCAACTCACAGACTGTAAGACATGACCCTTAGACATTCTACACAATTTCATCTAAGCAATGCAATTCACACAAACACTTAGATAGGAGTACAAAACATACAACATTCACAGGAGTCGTGAGCCATCACCTACCCCATTCCAGGTATACTATGAACCGTCAAATCCCATCCAAATACTAACCCCGGTTCGCCCTTTTTAAACATGCAGTTAATTACATTTATTCCTGACTCTCTTCCTAAGACCAAATACAACCTGGGAAAACACTTTCCACCTTAGAACACAACCAAACAATTATCTAAATTATACCAATTAGTCCAAAACTTCAGTTCCTTACACATTTGTTAATTACTAACCCTTTTTTGATTTCCCGAACCTTCCGATATTCTAGTTCCCGCATTTTATTAGCAAAAACACACAATTTAAGCAATGCCTAGAATATCACCACACCCTATTCACATTCTATCATTTCCAAAGAAATCCAACAATTCAACAACTTCCTCCAGATTCCGTGCCCGAAGGCCTAACCATGGATTCTCCCTTTCATTCTATACAATAATACGAAAATAAAAGAGATCTACTCTTGGAAGAAACCTAGCCTACCTGGATGCCGAGCAGCTATTCCATGCCCTTTCTGGCTCTGTGAAGGCGTTCCCTGACGATTCTGTAGGCCCGAATCCGTGGTTTTGCTTCCCTTTTACCGGAATTCCTCCTCCCCATGGCTCCCAAGCCTTGGAGCAGCCTAGGAGGGTTCTTGGAATAACCCTCATCTATTTTTTGGGGGGCTGAATGGGAGAGAATGAAATTAAAATCCCGTTTTCTTGATTTTCTAATCCCGTCGCTCCGCTATAGCGGTCTTAAGCGGTGTTGACCGCCTTGACTACCGCTATAGCGGTATTTTCCACCGCTATAGCGAAGGCCTCTACGGCGGACGGTTGCGCTCGTCACGGACAAAATGTCCAGAAATTTCCCAGTTTTGGCCCTTTTACGACACACTTATTTTCTTGACGTTTCAAAATAACCCTTTCACGTCAACCTCGATTTTGGGAGTTCTACTTATCCGAATTTGATTCCGAAAAGTCCCCCGGACTCCTCTATGTCTTAGCTACATGAAAAACTAGCTCAAAACAAGACATTTAACCCAATTATTATCCGGATTGTCCTAGACCATACCTCGCTCTAAAACTGGCTGATACTAGCCTATCCCAGAATTTTCAACTCCCAAACCCAAAATTTTTCTAACCCAAAACTTGACACGAATGGTTTACCCATAACGACGAACCCGATCGTTACAGCCCTTTAATTTTGTTGTCTTAAACATGTCACGTGGAAAGTTAAAATTAAAGAGTTGCTAAAAAAAGAAGGAGATATTCTTTTTGAAACGAACTAAAAAAAAGTAGACCAAATAAATTAAAACGAAGGGAGTACTATACTTATTTCATGACTGAAAGAGATCCAACAATAGCTAATACACACAATTACATTCACATGTATGAAACTATTCTAAAATAATAAAAAACAAAAGAGTGAAGAGGATCATTTACCTTTTGTTGAGCAGCAAACAGGGCCTCATCGTCATCGTCGAGGATTCAAATTCGGCTCCAAACTCGAAACCAAACCAGAAAACAACAGAACGAAAGAGAACAGTGAGAAAATAGTAGATATGTCAAATGTATCAAAATATTTTTTAATCTTATACATTTAAACATGTCATGTGAAAAATTAGAATCAAAGAGTTGCTAAAAATGAAAAGATGCATTCTTTTTAAAACAGATTAAAAAGAAAAGTAAATCAAATAAATTGAAACAAGGAAGTAATATATAAACGATAAAGAATATAGAAAAAATGGAGACCGTTTAATATAAAGATTCAATAGCCGAGATGGGATGTGTTTCTTGACAACAAGTTGATGTGTCACCACGTGATTGGTAGAAACACAATCACATGAATTGATGACTAGGATTAATGGCTGATTTTTGAAGTGGCTAGGATTTCAATTTAAATTGTAGTCTTCTTCATTTCGATTGTAACCAAAGTTTTAAAAAACTAGCCCAAATTGATTGAGTTCAAATCAATTTCTTACAAAATCAGATGAAATGAGAAGATTGACGATGATGTCACACATTGTATATGTGCAGGGTGGATAAAATGAAGGCTCGCACCTGGAGTATTTTGTGATAAGAAGGTCCGACCAAAATTTAAAGGCAAGTTCTATAGAGCGGTGATTATGAGAGATAAGATTAGAAATAAAGATATATGGGACAAGGTAGGAGTAATCTCGATAGAAAAAAAATACTGAAAATGGGGCTGAGATAGTTCGTACATGTGCAGCGGAGATAGACGGATGCCCCAGTACAGAGTTGTGAGAGGTTGACTATGGATTATTTCAATAGAGGTAGAGATAGGCTGAAGAAGTATTGAAGAGAGGTGATTAGACAGGACATGACACAACTTCAACTTACTTAGGACATGACTTTAGATATGAAGTTATGGAGGACACAAATTATGGTAGGAGGGTAGTTAGATAGTTGAACGTTGTCTCGCTTATTCTTCTATACTAGTAATCGTACTATTAGTCATAGTATTACTCTTATAGTTGCTTGTCCTTTGAGTTTGATTATTATCTGTGGTTTCTTTTACACTTCAGTTATGACTAATGTTTAGGGTGATCTGTTAGGTTGTCTATAATATTTTGTTATGGCTTTCTTTATTTTAGTTATTTAGTTCTCTATATATATTATTTTAAACTATTTATTCTTGAGCTAAGGGTCTATCAAAAACAGTCTCTCTACCTCTAAGGTAGTGGTACGACCGAGTACATTCTACCCTCCCTTACCCCACTTTATGCGATTAAACTGGTGTATGTTATTGTTGCACATGAAATTGGCGGAGACGGAAGTGGAATGGGGGAGGTGGGTATGTAGACATTTGTAAAACAGTCATGCAAGTCAACGACGCCCAATTTTGACTCTTCATATTTTAATTAATTATTTAGAATCTCAAGAAGCGTAAAAAAAAAATATGTATGAAGATTGAAAATATTTTCTAAATTATTTTGGATGATATTTTGACATTTTATTTGGCAAAAATACTCTCTCTATATATATATATATATATTATTATTTCTTATATAATTTTGAACATTAAATATGCCTATAGATGTTAATTACATATTATTTTAGCATATTACTATTTCTTGAGAAAAATAATTATGTCAAAATTTCTATTAAGTATATATTTACAAAATTTCAATTTCAGGCCAATTATAGCTTTCGTACTATAATTAGTCCATTTTGTAAATAAATATTTTACTTTATTTGTAGTCAAAAAAATTTAATTAAATAAATAATTAATTAATAATTCATCTCATTTTATTTCAAATTTATCCAATTTTAAAGACCTAAGATACTTAGAACTTTCTCTCTTTTGAATGATCTGTGTATCAAGCCTCACTTCCATATCAGCCTCAGGCGTTATGTCACTAAACTTGCACTCTAAGTATTCTATCTTGGTTCTACTCAACTGAACCCTTTAGACTCTAAGATCTGCCTCCAAACCTTTAGCTTAGTGTTAACTCTTCCTCGAATCTCGCCAATCAGAACTATATCATTCAACAATTTTATGTGCGACTGTTTTTTTACAAATGTAACACATAGCAATACTTGCATCTGAATCATGGCTAAAAAAATTCATACGAGTAAACTTTTTTTTATGTTATACCGGCTTATCCCTAGTGGGAGGTACAGGGGAGGTCGAACTCCACATTGAGATTGAGTTTGAGTTAAAATTTTGATAACTGGACTAATGGGTGTTTCATCCTTCATTATCCTCATTCATATTACATAATTTTTAAATTGTCTTTTCAATAATTCGTGATCTAGTAGCTCCTTCGAATTATATCAAAACTGTTGGTGCTTGAAGTTTCATCAACATGAGAATAATTCTCAAAACGTTTTCTAATTTTAGGTACTTTAGGCTTACTGAACTAACACCTTTACTACCATGTCCAGGAAAAAAAGAGGGATATGCAATTATTTTTTTAGGAGTCATTATATAAAAAATATAATAAAAATATGAAAATTAATTGAAATGTAATACGCAAATTAATTGAAATTTAATAAATTAATTAATATGATAATTAAAGAAAGTAAGAGATGAAACAAGTGTACAAAACATATGCATAAAAGCAAAAAACATTAACTGTAATTCATAAATAAATGTTAAAACTTGAAGCTTGAAATTAGTAGCACTTGGATGATCAACAAATTTAGAACGAGAGAATTGTGAAAAAAAAATGAAGAAAGATGAAAGGTATTTATAGTTTATAATTATGATCAAAGTGTAATTTAATAAATTTGAACAATTAAAATAGAAGTTTTTTTGGGGGTGGAGGGGTAGGGTAGGGCCAAAATAGTCGTTAGGCCATTGTCAACGACTATTTCTGCAAAATTAGTCGTTAGCAGTGGCTATGTTTAAAAAAATAAAAAATGGTGGGCTATTGGGACAGACACGTAACAGTCTGTAATTTTGAATTAAAATTTAAACTCATTATATATTTTTGGTTAGATCCAGATATTTAAAAATATAAGTTTTGGGGTAAATTCCATGTCTTACTTAAAGGTGTTCGAATCCTGATTATAACGCTTCGAACCTTTCGTCAATTCGAGCTTTGTACAAAAAATTATTTGTATTTTGCTAAAGTCAGGCAGAATCTTTTTTAAGCATTCAGTGCAATAGATGGTGCAATACACCAGTATAGCACGCGATTAGATGGTGCGATACACTGTCTGTAACATCAAATTTTAGGTGCTTATAAGTACGATCTTAGCTCGAGATTTTCATCCCACTACTTTTTGAACGACTTTTTGAAAGAGAAAATACTCCATGGTTTCTCTCAAACATCTCATGTGAGTTTTTACTCAATCCCCTTAATTATAATATCGATTTTATTGTGAATTAACATATGAATTCTCATCCTAATTCGTAGATTCTAAGAGTTTGATCTGAGATCACTAAAGGATGATTTCTTAGAGATTCTTTGTGAGGTAATTCCTTGCTTAATTACATCTATTAGAGAGATAATTACAGCTCATGCAGTCTATTGAAGGGTATCATAATCGTTGAGTGATTCTCGAAATCATTAAAAAGTGAACTTTGTACTATAACTCTAGATTGATCATGCCGAAAGAAAAACTCATAGAATTTGATTAAAAATTTTAAAATTGATCATCATAATTGATTGTAATGTTATAGTTAAACATTATTGAGTACTTTTACAGAGTTATGTATTTTTGATATATGTCTATTTTTGAAAATCTTCTTCTCACGTATGTTTTTTTTCGAACATGCTTTTTATATAATATTTGAATATGATTTATATGCGTGCGGGATAAACTTGTATTGAGCACTTGTATTTTAATTTTATATTATAATAAACATGCATGAACGTGTTTTTACCCTATGATCGAGATTGTTGAACTTCATTTTTAAGGTATTGATCTTTAAAAAGGTATTTTTACTTTATAAACGAGCCAACAAATTAAAATATGATTTGATGACTTTAATCATGATTTCTAAACTAATGAATGATTTGATATACCTCCATTCATGAGAAGGTGACTTTGAAAGATTTTTGGCTAATTGTGTCATGAATAATAATTTGACTAAAGTGTCAGAATTGCAACTAGATGTGCTTGGGCATGTATGCGTAAGTTGTGCTAGTTCGAAAGATGATTGAGCGCTCTGAGTTGCTTCTCTGATGAATGCTTTCAAGCATGTGTGTTATTTTAGAGAACAATTGGCCTTGGTAGCTTAGTACCCCGATATAACGCTTTTGAGCACTATTAAATTTTTTTAACTAATATGGCATGATTGTTATTATTTGTGTTTTGACATATATGAGAAAGTTGTGTTATTTTATAGGAAGAATAACTGCTATCAATCTTAACAAAACCTTGTAACATTCCAGATGACGATTGATTTTCGATGGTTAGTAGCCTTGGTGTATCTCTTTTGAGCAATGAAATCCTATCTATGGCTCGTTCATCTTTGATTTGTCCCTGAGCTGACATGATTGATTTAGTTTGCCCCTGAGTTGATATGTGTTTACTTTATGATTTGCCCTTTGTTGTCATGATAATAATCTATTGCCTTGATTTTGGTCTTGAACTGTCTGACATGAATTTCAAAACATAATAAACTGAAAGTGACTATTTTTTCATTGATGATTCTTAATAAATTTCATGATTTACCTTATCACTGAATTTGAGTTGTTGCATTTATATTGCTTTATCGTATTTATCATTATTTATGATTATTTTTATTATTATGATAATTGTTTCCCAAGACACTACTGAGTACCAAGTACTCAGATATATCATTCTTATTTTTATGGTATGTTAGGTAACAAGGACGAGCATGTTCTAGACTATCGAGATGCTTAAGAGGGATTTGCTTTCTATCAGATTTTGGTGAGTCCACACTCTTGCTCGTGGAGTATCATTGATTATCTTTATTGCTTTATTAGTTTCTGAATTGTGATTCGACTTAGTTTATTCTTTCATAGAGGCTCCACAGATAGATGTTATATCATGGGTACAATGTTAAGTCATTGCTTGACTTATTGAACATATTATTTTGCTAATTGACATTTATATCATAAACTTCTACATTTTTATCACCCTCTTACTTCATTTACTATTTGTTGATCATATTTAAGTATAATTAGATTAATTAATAATAAAATGAGCAAATCACGCGGTCTAATAATCTTATAAGGTGCTTTCGATGTGGTTCCGTAGCATCAAATATTTATTGTGCTAGGGTTAGATTTGGAGCGTAATCTTGACCATATGAGGCAAAACTAAGCTGAGACATCTAGCCCAATCCTTTGACTTGTCCCATCTCCTTACCCCTTAAACCCATCCCTTCTCCCTTAGAATTGGATTCGGGATGAACTGTTCTATTAGACACCCTTAATATAAATTAAGAGCAAAAACAAAGAATAATCAAAAAGAGTATCCAACAAAGGTTAGAAAGAAAGATACAATAGATTTTCTATTCTTGGTCACTACATCCCAATGAAAATAATATGTATTTATACAGGTAGAAAAAATCAACATGTTATAATGAGTGTGTAATTATTACAACTTTAATAATGTTTACTAATGATTAAAAATAAAAATTTATATTTATGATATTATGACACATTAACTTTTTAGATGATGAATTTAGACATTTACTTGACACTAATATCTAAAGGATGAACCTAGACATTTTTCGTAATCAATAGCAATAACGGTCCTTCCCTTTTAAGATATCATTCTCATTTTTTCTATCACCACCTAGTTTTTTTAAAAAAATAATTAAAAGGTTGGACGCAAAAATCCATTTATTAGAAAAAAATTATGTACAAACCGGGTCCAAAAGTAACCCGGTCCGACAAATTAAAATCAAATATCCTATCAGTGTCTGTATAAAGAAGGGAAAGAGAGAATTAGAAAAGTTAAAGACGGGTATTGCCATTCTCGTCTTCTCTGATCACTCACTCTCTGACACTCAAACCCGATGTGCAATGAAGCTAGACTGAACGAAAATCCTATTTTAACCTTAAGAGTGGTTATACAAGGACCTCATGCCTCAAGATCTCTCTAGATGCCGGAACTTCATGTTCTTGAAATCCAACCAGACGTCGTTACCGCTGGTCTTCTTCAGATCCAAGTCTTACTCGATGTGCTATGGTACGTGACTCTGCTTAGCTTCCCGAATCTTACTTCTTACCTCCATTTTCTTCGATCGATGGGCTGAATCTTAGAAAGATTAATACCACCATCTAATCTACAAAAATAGGAGGTTTAAAATAAAATCTTAGGAGTTAAATATGTCTGTGTGCTTGTGACAGGTGATTGAAGGCAATCCCTATGAGCTTTAGCAACAAAGAATCCATACAAAATTTAGTGGTGGTACCGGATTACACCTCAAGCTCTCACCAGGTAAGGTTACACAAACCAATTAAAATGCTTTGATCATCTGAACTTTTAATGGACTATTCTTAGCTAAATTTCAGTAGTGATTGCTTGATACCTTATACCTGCTTTCATTTAAGCTCTGTTTTAATCTATTTGTGTCCTATTTGTTATTTGTCTTCTGATATGTGGAATGCCCATGAGGTCTAAGTTGAAAATCCTTCTGCCTTCGATAGGAATATCCTGAAAATGATTAATTAAAAAATCACCTGCAAAAGAGAAAATTAAGTTAGTGAAAAAATCAGTAAGAGCATTTCCTTCTCGAAGGGAATGTTGTACTCTTGCTGTCAATGATCTCTTTAATCTGTTAATCTCATTAACCTCCATCACAATACTTCAAGGTAATTTTCATCTGTCTTCTAAAATATTCACCATAGTCAGGGAGTCTGATTCAACAATAACATGCTTAAGAGAGTGCTCTTGATAGTACTCCAAACCTTCTCTAATTGCCCTTGCTTCTGCCACTAAATTGGTAGAGTCTTGTATTCAAATACCTTTAGCACCCACAAACTGACCAAAAGAATCTTTTATGCAAAAAGCTGCAGAACTTGGCCCTGAGTTGCCTTTAGAAGCTCCATCAGTGTTGCACTTAATCCATTGGTTGGGGGGATATTATTTGGCAATTTGGAAGCTAAATGAAGGCTTATATCCTTTCAGAACAGTAACCAAATCAGGCCAGGAATGATACTCCCACCTACCTTTGAATCGTACATGATGAATCTCCTAATAGTTTCATTGATATCCCTAAACACCTTTTCTGGTGAGTATCTTCCTCCATGTAGAATAGTATTTCTTCTTTTCCATATAAACCAAAGAATTATCATGAAAATCACCTGTAGAATCATTTTGATCTTACCTTTTTCTTGCAATCTCCACCATTTCCTTATGTGAGGTTTCAAGAATGCTTCTTGGCTTAAGCCAGTAGGACCAGCATAGTACTTCCAGACAGTTCTTGCTACCTCTCCATTAAAAAAAAGGTTATATTGTCTCTCTTTCTGGACTGTACAACACCTGCAATTAGGAGATAAATTAGGATTCCAACTATTCATTATTTGAGCTATTGTTACCTTCCCAAACCACAACCTCCAAGCAAGGAATGAGATTTTGAAAGGCAACCCTTTACACCATAACAAGTTGAGATCCTCAGTAAAAGCTTCCCTCTTTCTTAATAGATCCCACACACACTTAACACTGAAGCAGTCAGTGCTTATTTTAGTCGACCAGGGTTTGTCTCTAACTTCCATCAAATAAGATGTGCTCAAGTTATTTCTAACATGCTCCACCACATGCTTTGGAACCTTTTCTTGTATAGACTGGAAATCCCAGCCATCTTCTTTAAGAAAAACCCCAATATCATTTATTTCATGACAAGTATAATTCTTTGAGGGATGCATGAAAAAAGGGTCAAGGTTGGTCCAATTATCATACCAGATACTTGAAGTTTCCCCTTTAGGTTCCCACCGCATACACTTTTCAACTTTCTCTCTATTTTTCAACATGTATTTCCATATTTAGGAGCCTCATTTCCATTGTACAAGAGAGGAAATTTGTTTCTTGCAATACTTATTCCATAAAAAATTAGACCACAAGTTATTTTGTGTCCTAAAGTTTCACCACAATTCAGCAAACATAGCCTGAGACACATCAAACATGGATCTAAATCCTAATCCTCCTTTGTTTTTGGGTAAGCACACCTTTGTCCAAGCTGACCAATGCTTACTTTTACCGAATTCCTTGTTGCTCCAAAAACAATTTGCAAAGATCCTGTAAAGATCTTTGATAATACAAGAAGGAGGAACAATAGCAGATAACACATAAATACAGATGCTTTGGAGTACACTGACTAGTAAGTAGGACTTTCTTACCACCATAAGAGAGCATTTTCTCTTTTCATGCCTGAAGCTTCCCTTTCACCTTGTCAAGTAGTTCTGAATAATCTTCTTTTCTTTTCTTTTTGTGGGTAATTGGACACCCCAGATACTTTACAGGGAACAAACTCTTTACCATTTCAGTGCTCGAACTAACATGTGTAGCTGTCTCCCTAGCAACATTCTAATGTAAGTAGAAAAAACTCTTCTCTTTATTGACCTTCTGACTTGATTGCTCCTCATAGTATTGTAGAGTAGAAATGATCTTTTCTAAAGAATAAACATTAGTAGAGGAAAAGATAATGATGTAATCTACATATGCTAAATGATTCAAATTAGAACTCCACTTAGGAAACCCAAATCCAATAAATTGACTATCATCAAATAAGGAGTTAAGAGCTCTAGTAAGCACTTCTGATGAAAGAATATACAGAGAAGGGGACAGAGGATCCTCTTGTTTCACTCTCCTGAAATGAAAGAATCTATAAGATTGCCCATTAATGAGCACAGAATAATAGTTGTTAGAGATTAGTCTCCAAACCAGATCTACAAATATATTAGAGAATTCCATCTTTCTTAACACCTTCATAAGAAAGAACCAAGATACCATGTCATAAGCTTTTGACATGTCAAGATTTATGACAACATTAACAGGCTTCCCTCTCTTGCTGATGTCAGTAAACAATTCCTGAGTTCGTAGAACATTCTCAATGATGCTTCTGTCTTTCACAAAACCAGATTGATTAGGGGAAATAAGCTTGGGTAAAATATCTTTTAATTATCATGAATAATTCTAGATAAGATTTTATTGACAAAGTTACTCAAGCTAATTGATTTCATGTCCAAAAAAGTTTCAACATTAGTTCCCTTAGGCAATATGACTAAATTAGTATGAGTAATTGATTTTGGAAGAGAGTTACCAGCAAAAAAATCTTGAACCATTCTCACAATATCCAAACCCACTATTTCTCAGTAAGTTTGATAAAATGTTCCTGAAAGTGTCACGATCCAGATCGCCGTGAGTGATACCCACCCAACCCCCGGATGAGCGAATCAATAGAGTCTAACTTTCAGCATAGCCTAACAGCCTAAAACCAGTGTGCAGAAATATAAACTAGCAATCAACATAATTAAATCAACTCTATAAAAATATAGCCTGCGGAAAATTCCTCCCTAGAATCTAAAAGTCATCGTACCAAAAACATCTACCAAAGCTAGAGTACGGAGATGCAACCCCAAAAAAATAGAAATAGTCTAAGCCCAAAATAAATGGGCTACAACTCAATAGATGGAAATCAAGGCAGCTTGATCGAACAGCTCACCCTTGATATCTCAAAGTGTCAGCCCTACAAGTGAGGTTGTGCGTCAACCGCCGAAAGATTTTTTGTACTCACAAAAAGACAAGCAAGTGCAGTAGCAGTACACAACCACCGTGTACTGGTAGGATCATCAGTCAGTTCCAAATAAATAGTGTATGAGCAGTACAGAAATCAAGTAAGAGTACAGAAACACATAGGCAAGTCAACAGGTATTCCTAGACTACAAGTCTCTACCTAACTTGTCCCACATGTAAACCACTTTACAGTTATGATCAACAATCCACAACATTAACAATTATGCCTCGTTACATATCTCAGACCCACCCTGGATCCCCTCTCGACAATACCTAAGTGTCAGACAAATAACCCGATCTACATCAAGACCAACTCATAAAGCAATGTAACAATTCGGCCTCTCAAGGATCAAAATACACAACCACAATTTATAAACACAACCCGGTCCTCTCAGGGAACCATTAATAAATATGCAACAATACAATAAAGTAAAACATGTACCAGGCGTGGTACCCGAGCCAACCATTAGTATTATCTCATACCAGACGTGGTACCCGAGCCAACCGTTACTATATCTCATACCAGGCATGGTATCCGAGCCAACCATTAGTATATATATCATACCAGGCGTGGTACCTGAGCCAATCGAATGTCACACATATCCACAGTCACAAACAATGAATAATCATACTTGTAAACCAACAAGCAACACACCTAGTTCATTTCACAAGACTGAAAACATGATTTTGGACATTCCTAAATCATTCCCTAAGCAATGCAAACCATGCAATTACTTAGACATGAGTACACAAACATACAACGCATACAAGAATCAATAACCATCACCTACCTCGAATTAGCAAGCTCTATAGTGCTGGAGCTTTCCCCTTTTCAGGATTCCTTGCTTGTTCTTGGTCTAGAAACAAATACACAGTAACCAAAAAGCAATACTTATGGCCTACAAATTACCCGAATTATGAAAAATCCCAAACCTCAGGCCAACCATGATCATTCTACCCATTCTCGGGCTCCCCCATCATTAATTCACCTGAATTCATTATTTTTATGGATTCCTTTATAGAATTATGACTAAGTGATCATTACCCATTATCAAGAATCAAAATCCAAGAACTCTAGCACCCTAGAATTCCCTTTTTCCCCGAATTCTACTATTCCTAGATCATCCCAAACCCTTCCTCAAGTCCACTCCTAGCAATTCTATAGCATAAGAAAGATATCACGGAGTTTGGGGAGTAGAATCCTTACCTTTAGAATGAAAAATGATGAAAAATTGGTAGAAATTATCCAAAATCGTCCTCTTCTTCTCCCAAAATGAGTTGCAGAAAAACAGAACTGTTTTGAGAAAGTTTCTGCATAAAATCCCATCACGCTCCGCTATAGCGGTACCGCCGTAGCAGAGTCGTCGGCTATGGCGGAGGCTGACCATCGTTGACTTATGTTGTAGCAGTAATTTCTCCGCTACAGCGGAGGCTGCTATGGAGAAGCGGTTGACATAGGACATAAAGTCATAAAATCTCCAGAACTAGTCCATTTTACAACACACTTATTTTTCTGATATCTCGGAATAACCCTTTCGCGTCAATGTCAATTTCGAGAGTTCTACTTACCCGAATTCGATTCCGAAAAGTTCCCCGGACTCCTTTATGTGTTAGCTACAAGGAAAATAAGCTCGAGTTAAGACATCAAACCTAATCCTTACCTGAATTACCCTAGACCATATCTCGCTCTAAATCCAGTCGAGACTAGCCTAACTCAGAATTTCAAACTCCCAAACTCGGAGTTTTCTAACTCTAAAAATTGGCACGAATAGTTTTCCCATAACGATGGACCCAGTTGTTATAGAAAGTCCATTTGGTCCAGAGAAACTATCTCCATTAAGATTAAACACTGGTTTCTTTACTTCTTTACTATCAGGAATAACACTCAAGGCTGGATTCTCCTCCTCAGTTATCAGTTCTGGAATATGAGTCAGTAAATACTGATCAGTAGAGTCTCTTTCCTATGTGAATTATTTCTAAAAAAACCGCACTGCTTCATTAGCTATCTCTCCTGAATCTTCAATCCATCTACCTTGATAATCATGTATCTTCAATTATTTTAGATTCTGCCTTCTTCCGTTAACCATACTATGGAAAATCTGGTGTTTCTATCTCTATTCATAAATCAGTCATACCCTACTTTCTGTTGCCAGTGCCTCTCTTCTAGATGCAAATATTTGGTGTATTCAGCTTTGGCTCTTTGCATGATTGCTCTATTTTTAGCTGATGGGTTTTCTTCAAATACTTGCTCTTTAAGTCTAGCAATCTCCTCCCTGATAACTAATTATTGAAAGATATCTCCATAGGTGTTCCTACTCCACAGTGTTAGCACTTTTTTGATCTTCTTAATCTTTCTCTTGAAGTCTAAGAATGGGTTAGAAAAAACATCAGTATCCCATTTTTGACTAACCACATTCTTCAACTCCTCATGCTCAGTCCAGAAATTCAGAAACCTAAAAGATCATTTGTAATTGGAGGCCCTGTTCTCACTAGTCAGAAGCAATGGAGCATGATCCGACCCATTTCTAGGAAGGTGCTCCACTTCAGAATGAGAGTAAAGATTTAGAAAGTCTGTATTAAGCAAAATCCTATCAAATCTTTTGAAAATATAATCCTCTCTTGCTCTTCCATTCCACCAGGTGAAGGAATTTCCCTTGTAAGGAACTTGTGCAAGATCACAAGATTCGATACATGTCCTAAAGTCTTCATGATCAGCATCAACTATAGGAAAACCACCTATCTTCTCCTTTTCATCTAATACCACATTAAAATCTCCACCAATTAACCAAGGAGAGTTGATCCCAGCAGCTACATCATATATATCTTCCTACAACTCCATTCTGAGATGACTCTCACATTTAACATAAACCAGAGTAGCGTAAAAGCTGGACATAGAGGATTGTTCTTGCATTTTAAGGGTGATCTGCTGCTCTGAGTTACTAATCACTATGATATCATATCCATGATTAGTAAATACCCAGATCTTACCATTGATATTGTGAAAGACTTGAGGCATTTTCAACCTTGTTCTGTATCTGTTGATTATTCTAACCAGTGTTTTAAAAAATAGGGGTGTGAGACGAGGCATTTTACTTAGCACAGGGCGAGGCGTAAGCCCCGGGGCATGGGGCGTAAGTCCCATGGATCTTTAATTTTTAATTTATAATATAGTAAAATAGTATAATAACACAAACAATATAAAAAATATATTAATAATTTTAAAAATTTAAAACATGATTAAAGAAACTCATAGAAAATAAAACTACTAACATAATTTTACAAGTAGAAATAATGCAATGATATAAAAGCTATTGTGAAATGCAAATCAACTCTAACATCTTAACTTTCAAACAATATAAGAATTATAATTTCTTAAAATATATGACTATCATACTATGCAATTAACTCTCTAAAAAAATAATCAATAAACTTTAGTATTATAATAAAATCATCACTCTTTCGTGAATAAAAATAAAATACTTTCAAATAATAAAAGATAATAAATTTTGAGACATAGGACATAAATATGAAGACCAATAACAAGTGAAGATGTAAAATTCGGCTATGTATTTTTTTAAAATGTTAAGTGACATTCAATATCTTCACGACATTTTTAAATAGTAAATAAGCAATAACACCACTTGTTATTTGTGTTAATCTCAATTTTCTTATTTCTATATATGAAAAAGTTACTAAGCATCATCCATATTAAATAATTATGAGGATCAACAATGTTGGAAAAGAAATTTGACACATAATTTGTGTAAGAACTGTTAGGCGAGTCCCGAGCGTTGGGTGTTAGGCGTGTTTAGGGCGTACAATTGGGCGCTTAGGGCGTAAGTATTACTGAACTAAGTCCCACACGTGAGCTCCGAGTCATTTTGCCAGTGCCCTGCCCCGAGGCGAGTCCCAGGACGAGTCCCAAACTTGCCTTTTAAAATATTGATTCTGACATGCTGAAAGGAATGCATTAAAGCCACAAAAGCAAACTTATGATAATTATGCAATATTTACACTCTTTGGAATGCTTTTTATAACTTTACGGACCTTATATTCCAAATAAGAGCTTTCATTATGTAGAAACATGTTAGGATACCACCCTCCTTTTTGGTTGAACTCTGATAGGTTGAGTAGCCTCCCCATTACCTTGTCTTTTTTCCTTTCCTTGTAGACTTTATAGCATTTACCACTCTTGAAGATAGATCTGCATATTTAAAGATCTGATCATCATTCATTAAACTCTCACCTTGTTCAGAGTTCCCATCTACATCAGACTCAGTCTCCACTCTATGTGTAAGTATGTTGTGAAGAATCTTATTAGGAGATTCTATTAAGGTCAATCTAATTTGTGTCTCATCTACTTGAACAGCTGAAGGATGTACCATAATTGCCTTGCTGCCAAGACTTTGCTGCTCATCCTTCCTCAAATTATTCATGATTGTGGTAGTGCTTTTGTGAGCTACCAATGTTACTGGTCTCTGCAATTACTGTTATCTCTTTCCCTTGACTGATACATTCGTTTGCTTGCTTTGTAGGAGTGACATTGGAAGAGCTTAAATCTGCAATTGATTCCTCTGAACTTGCCTCTTCATTCTTTTTTATGTTGTTTGCTCCATTACGAGCATTACTGTGAGTTGCTGATATCACCTGATGGCCTACTGTATTATTGTTGTTGATTGTGGCTCCTTTGTTCTTGTAGTTAGCAAATGTCTGCGTTACCCACTCCTTGGTGGATGAGTGATGAAAATTATGTTTGTTCTTTTTCTCTGCGTGCTATTGACTTTCTTCCTCTTGATTATTAGTATTTTGCCTTTTTGCTTCATATTCTGGTACCTGCTTAGTTCCCCTTTCCTGCTTATTTTCATTGATGGAACCATCTGCCTGCTCCCCTTCTTTTAATGCCTTAAAGGAATTGCTTGTGCTAACTATTTTTGAGGGTGTGATAACTTTATCAGTAAGAAAAACATCCGCATTCTTATCTATGGTAAACCTCCTTTTAGTAGGGTGCCAGCATCTCGTATGTACCATAGTCTTCTCCTTTTGTACTCCAGCTACTATGTTATTCACCTCATGCTCTTCTTGATTGTCATCCTTTCCACTCGACTCCTTATTTTTCAATTTTGGGTGTAAGACTCTACAGTCTTGTTCATCATGCCCTTGAAGTTTACACTCCTTGCAATACTTGGGAAGCATGTCATATTGAATTCTGATCCTTTCAACTCTTGATTCCTTTGTATTTGGATTAACAATTTCCATTTCCACAAACTTTGAAAAATCCAAGAGTAAATCCATATGGATCTTGACTCGTGCACAGCTAGGTCTAGTCTTGTTAATGGTAGCTGAGTCCAAGTGAATGGGTTTGCCAACTGCTGAGGCCAGAGAAAAAAGAGATTCCTTCACGAAAAATATAGGTTTCAAATCAGGTAATGAGATCCATGCCAAGGCATGTGTAGTGTCACTCCCCGAGATTACCCCCTAGATGTAACATGGGACTTGAGACCACAAGTGCCCCAAGCTAACCCTTGATCATAGCATTCTCAAGCATAACAATAGATAAGCGGAAGCATAATAGATAAAGTTCGAATAACATAAATGGATAGTCAAACCAAATAGGCATACAAGATCCAAAAGACTCGAATACTGTCTATGTCTGGAAAGCCTCTACTCATAACATAAAAAGTTGCTAGGACAAGACCCTAGCTAACTCGAAGTACGGAAATGAAAAGCTAACATAAGGTAATAACATGACTAGTCCTCAACCTAAGAGGACTCACCAATAGCTGACAAATAGAGTGGCCTGGAAGCTCTAGCCACGTGCCTGGGAAGGAACTCCTGAATCTGTATCATCAAAGGATGCAGCGTAAGAAATGCGTCAGTACTATAGGATGTACCGAGTATGTGAGCGATGTATGAATCATGATAAAAATAGTTTAAAACATGTTTAAAATGAACTTTTTACTTAAAGAAGGACCATGAATAAATATCAAGGTATAAAACATGGAACATGAAATAAATCTTAAGTTTCATAATATAGAATCATATAACTTCATAGCTTGAAAATAAACATGTGGGAGTTTCTCTTAACCGACATTAAATCATGCTGAGCTATATGGAGTCCAGTGTCATGTACCCCCACTGAAAAGAGCTGTCATAACCGGCCAAGGTTAGAACCATGTCATACCAGGATCCTGCCATGATAAGCCACAGAGGGCAACCTACGGTGGCAACGTAGTTTTGGACTTGGGTTATCTGAACCCTCATCTCTCGGTGCTAAATACTACTCCCAAAACATATATATATATATATATAGCATGAGGCTCACAATTATGTGGCATATTTGATGCCAAACTTGTTTATAATGTGTTCATAACTTATTCATACCCCGAATCGTCATACTACTCATGAATTTTAGTTTAGAAATCGATTCATGAGCATTGATGGAACATCGAGTGTTTTATCTTGCATAATACTTCATAACATGGAAAGACTTGCATACTTCATGACTTATAAAATTTGCATGGCTCTAGTTCAACTTCATAAAACATATACTTTCATAAAACATAGGAACTAAGCATGCTCATGCTTGAAAATCCATAAGGAACATGCTATCAAAAATCCAATTTGCTTAAATCAACTTCATGCATGTATAAATTTCTATGGTTAAACTTCAATTCATGAAATAAGAGTTAACATGTAAAAAACCATGTGAAATCATGCAATTTTAATAGAAATTTCATAATCAAATCATGAGAAGATCACATTTAGCAAAACCCATGAAAATTGGATAAGAACCCTAATTTGAAGACCATGAAATCAAAATTTAGATTAGGGGTTTTGGGCACAAGCGTGAAAAGAACCCATTGTTGATTACCCACATACCTTGATTGAAGATAACCCACTTGAATTGGAAAGACTTGGGAGGCTTGAACTTGGAGCTTGAGACTTGAAGCTTGGAGAAGAATTTTTCCTTTTTGGGAGGAGAGTGAAGTAATGAGAAGGAACTTAGGTTAATGAGGGTGAAAACCCTTCTTGAAATAGTCAAAACGACCTCACTTAGGAGTTAAAAGGGTGGGTAATGACTAGAATACCCCTGGGATAATATTTAGAAAAGCTGTTAAAAAGTGTCGGCTTCAGGTTCTACGAGTTGGTTCCACGGGTCGTCGTTTGAACCACGACTTGTGGTTCCAACTCGTGGAACCTGGTCGACTAGGCAGTCTGCAGAAACATTTCTACGGGTCAACAGGATGGACCCGTAGAACAAACGATGGGTCATCATTTGGAGTCGTGGTTTCCCACTGATACTTATTGGAGTAACTGGAATTGCATTCCATGAGTCACACCACGGTCCGTACTTCCAAACAACGGACTGTCCTGTCGACTCGTGGTTTGCCTTGAGGGACATGGACTTTCTGAACTTTCAGTAATTACGGCTGTGATGATGGCCCGTCGTCCAGAAGAAATGACTGTCCTCAGACTCATTATTTTTTAGATAGTTTAAGAGTTCTTCTGGAACTTGGACAACGAGTGCACAGGACGGACCGTGGTTTCAAACCACGAACCATCGACTGACTCGTCGTCCCTGGAAACTTGAGATTTTTCTGAGATTTTAACTTAGATAGCTGGTTTGATTTCTGAGGTGTTACAATATCTCCCCCTTGGGATCATTCGTCCTCGAATGAAGACTAAACGAGGGAAAACAAAAGAGAAAATAGCCCAACCAGCAACAGAACATGGAAACCAAAGAGCAAACATAAAAACTGAACCTTTCAACTTGAAAACATGATAAACTAACTCCGTAAAACATGGATGCATGGTAGAATCATGAGAGGAACTGATGAAATAGAATCGGAGGGACATACTAAGAAGGAAACTAGTACCTCAAGCTGAATCTGAATCGGAAGGAAAGAGATGAGGGTATTTGGCCTTCATGGCCTCTTCCGCTTCCCAAGTAGCACCCTCTACAAGTTAACTCCTCCAAAGGACTTTCACTGAAGTGACTTTTTTGTTCCTCAACCTCCGAATCTGACGATCAAGGATTTCCACGGGAACCTCCTCATAGGTGAGACTATCCTTAACACCCACATCCTCCAAAGGGACAATTAAGCTCGGATCACCAACACACTTCTTCAACAAGAAAACATGAAAAATGGGGTGAACCGCTTCCAACTTTGATGGCAAATCCAACTCATAAGCAACATTACCAACCTTTCTTAGAATTCGATAAGGACCTACAAAACGGGGACTAAGTTTCCCTTTCTTGCCAAATCTCATCACACCCTTCATGGGTGACACCTTAAGGAAGACCAAGTCCTCAACTTCAAATTCCAACTCCTTCTCCTCACATCCGCATAAGATTTATGTCGACTCTGAGCGGTCTTCAACCTTTCCCTAATAAGCTGAACCTTCTCCATAGTCTCATGAACCAAATCTGGACCAATTAAGGCTATCTCACCTACCTCAAACTAACCAATAGCAGATCTACATCTCCAGCCATAAAGTACCTTATATGGAGCCATCTGGATGCTAGAGTGAAAGTTGTTGTTGTAGGCAAACTCGATAAGAGGTAAGTGATCATCCTAATTACCTTTGAAATCAATCACACACGCTCTCAACATATCCTCCAAAGTATGGATAGTGCGCTATGTCTGACCGTCTGTCTGAGGGTGAAAAGTTGTGCTAAGCTTCACCTGAGTACCAAGACCTTTCTGAAACGATCTCCAAAACTGAGATGTAAAGTGAGGACCTCTATCAGAAATGATGGACAAGGGAACACCATGCAATCGAACTATCTCCCGAATTTAGAGTCTGGCATAGTTGTCTGCTGAATCAGTAGTCTTAACAGCCAAGAAGTGGGATAACTTGGTCATCTGGTCGACAATCACCCAAATGGAATTATGTTGCCTTCAAGTACGAGGCAAACCAGTTATAAAGTCCATATTAATTGCTTCCCATTTCTAAGTGAGAAGGTCAATATCTTAAATCATGCCACCCGGCCTTTGATGTTCCACCTTTACTTGTTGGCAGTTGGGACACTTAGCCACAAACCCGGCTATGTCTCTCTTCATACCATTCCACCAAAAGACTTCCCGTAGATCACGGTACACCTTAGTAGCACTTGAATGAATGGAATATCTAGAACTGTGAGCCTCAGTCAGAATCTGATGTCTCAACCCATCTACATCTGGCACACATAAGCGACCCTGATAACAAAGCACACCATCTCCCCCTTGGGAGAAAACCTCCACCCGATTCTGATGAACTGCATCCTTAAGCTGAAGTAAAATGGGATCCTTGTCTTGCTTTGCCTTCACCTCAGCTACCAAAGATGATTCAACACCATTTTGTACAATCACACCACCTTCTGTCAAGTCCATAAGGCGAACTCCCAACCGAGCTAGCCTGTGAACCTCCTTAACCAATTCCTTCTTCCCGTCTTCAACAGAAGACACACTTCCCATGGACAGTCTACTCAAAGCATCCGCCACGACATTGGCCTTACCCAAATGGTAAAGCACACTCATATCATAATTCTTGAGGAGGTCGAGCCATCTCCTTTGTCGCAAATTCAACTCGTTCTGAGTGAACACATACTGGAGACTCTTATGATCGGTAAATACATCCACATGCACACCATACAAGTAATGTCTCCAAATCGTCAAAGCAAAGACCACGGCTGCCAACTCAAGATCATGAGTAGGATAGTTCTTCTCATGAGTCTTAAATTGTCTCGAAGCATAAGCAATCACCTTACCACTCTGTATCAAAACACAACCCAAACCAATCCTAGAAGCATCACAATACACAATAAAATCATCTAGGCCCTCGGGTAGAGCTAACACTAGAGTTGTGGTCAATCTAGTCTTCAATTCCTGAAAGTTCTTCTCACACAAGTCGAACCACTAAAAATTTACTTTCTTCTGAGTCAATCGGGTCAAAGGGGCAGCAATGGAAGAAAATCCCTCCAAAAACCTTCTGTAGTAACCAGCCAAACCCAAAAAACCCCTAATATCAGACGGGGAAGTAGGTCTAGGCCAGTTCTTTACTGCCTCTATCTTTTGAGAATCAACCCGAATACCATTTTTAGTCACAATATGACCCAAAAAAGCAACAGACTGCATCCAAAACTCATACTTGCTAAACTTAGCAAATAACCATCGATCCTTGAGAGTTTGCAACACAACCCTCAAATGGTCCGCATGCTCCTCCTCACTCTGAGAGTAGATGAGGATATCATCAATGAAAACAATCACAAACATGTCCAGGTACTGTTTGAACACACGATTCATCAAATCCATAAAGGCTGCAGGAGCATTCGTTAGACCAAAAGACATCATAATAAATTCATAATAACCATACCGAGTCCTGAAGGTTGTCTTCGGAATATCACACTCTCTAACATGAAACTGATGATAACCGGATCTAAGGTCGATCTTGGAGAAGAAACTAGCACCCTGAAGCTGATCGAACAAGTTATCAATCCTAGGAATGGGATATTTATTCTTGATTCTGACCTTGTTCAATTGACGATAATCAATACACATTCTAAGAGAACCATCTTTCTTTCGAACAAACAAAACTGGGGCATCCCATGGAGAAATGCTAGGCCTGATGAAACCTTTATCAAGAAGATCTTTCAACTGATCTTTCAACTCTTTAAGTTCCACAGGAGCCATTCTATAGGGAGGAATAGAGATAGGATTTGTATCAGGGAGAAGATCTATCCCAAAGTCTATCTCCCGCTTGGGAGGGACTCCGGGCAAATCTTCGGGAAACACATCCAGAAACTCATTCACAACAGGAACAGATTGAAAGAATGGGGTTTCGGACTCCGTGTCCATAACCCGCACTGTGTGATAAACATACCCCTTTGAAATTATCTTCCTAGCCTTAAGATAAGATATGAAATGACCTTTCGAGAAAGGGGAACTACCTTGCCATTTAAAACGGGTTCATTAGGAAACTTCAAACTGATAACCCGAGTACGGCAATCAACAGAAGCATAACATGCATACAACCAATCCATACCGAGAATGATATCAAAATCAGTCATCTCCAACTCTACTAGATCCGCTAAAGTGACTCTATGAAGGATCGAGATAGTGCAATTTCGGTAGATTCTTTTGGCTAAGACTGACTCCGCAATCGGAGTAGAAACACAAAAGGTTTCTAAAAGCAATTCAGGACATATTTCAAATTGGCATGCTATATAAGGGGTCACAAAAGATAAGGAAGTACCGGGGTCCAACAAAGCATACACATCAAAATAGAATGTTTTCAACATACCAGTGACAACATCCGGAGAACTCTCCTGATCCTGACGGGAGGACTTAGCATAAAGACGGTTTTGGCGTTGACTACCAGAACTAGAAGTTGTTTCCTGCTGGGTTGATCTACCTTCTGAAGCTACTGGGGTAGACTGAGTCCTACCACCTCCCTGCCCTTTCTTAACTGAAGGTCAATCTCTAATCAAGTGTCCAGCCTGTCCACACCCAAAGCAAGCGCCCATGCCCAAATGACACTCTCCCGGGTGATTCTTCCCACACTTGTTGCAAATTAGATGGGAAGATCCCTTAGCAACACTTCCCCGAGACTGGGAATAGGAACCAGGTCCTCTACCACCCTGATCATGATGAGGCCTCTGAGCCTGGGTAGGAGCACTAGCAGAAGAATACACGGATCCTGATGACTTCTTCTGGAAAGAAGAGTGATGTCCACCTCCGGACCTGTGATGACCAAAACCTGATCCCTCGAATCTAGCTCTCTTGTTATCTCTTGCATCTCCCTAAGCTTGTCACCCTCAATCTGATGGGCATGAGTCATGAGTCGGGAAATGTTCATATCACTCAACAATAAAGCAGACCTACACTTTTTCTTCACCACATCAGAAACCCCATATATGAATTTGCTCATTTGATCATGCGGGTCCTTTACCATAGAGGGAGCATATCTAGACAGCTGAGTGAACTTCAGACTATACTCTTGAACTGACATCGACCCCTGTATCAAGTTCACAAATTCCTCCACCTTCGCTTGCCTCAACTCACGGGGAAAGAACCTATCAAGGAAAGGCCCTCTCAAAACACTCCCAAGTCGTGGGGACCGTGTCCCTCACCCTAGTCTCCTTCCATTGCGTGAACCAAATATGAGCTACATCCTTGAGTTGATAGGATGCAAGCTTAACACAAGCTAATAACATGACTAGTCCTCGACCTAAGAGGACTCACCAACAGCTGACAGATAGAGTGGCCTAGAAGCTCTAGCCACGTGCCTGGGAAGGAACTCCTGAACTGCATCATCAAAGGATGCATCGTAAGATATGCGTCAGTACTATAGGATGTACCGAGTATGTGAGCGATGTATGAATCATGATAAAAATAGTTTAAAACATGCTTAAGAATGAACTTGTTACTTAAAGAAGGACCATGAATAAATATCAAGGTATAAAACATGAAACATGAAATAAAGCTTAAGTTTCATAATATATAATCATATAACTTCATAGCTTAAAAATAAACATGTGGGAATTTCTCTTAACCGACATTAAACCATACTGAGCTACATGGAGTCTAGTGTCATGTACCTCCACTGAAAAAAGTTGTCCTAACCGGCCAAGGTTAGAACCATGTCATACCAGGATCCTGCCATGATAAGCCACAGAGGGCAACCTACGGTGGCAACGTAGTTTTGGACTTGGGTTATCTGAACCCTCGTCTCTCGGTGCTAAATACTACTCCCAAAACATATATATATATATATATATATATATATATATATATATATATATATATATATATATAGCATGAGGCTCACATACATGTGGAATATTTGATGCCAAACTTGTTTATAACGTGTTCATAACTTATTCATACCCCGAATCGTCATACTACTCATGAATTTTAGTTTGGAAATCGATTCATGAGCATTGATGGAACATCGAGTGTTTTATCTTGCATAATACTTCATAACATGGAAAGACTTGCATACTTCATGACTTATAAAATTTGCATGGCTCTAGTTCAACTTCATAAAACATATACTTTCATAAAACATAGGAACTAAGCATGCTCATGCATGAAAATCCATAAGGAACATGCTATCAAAAATCTAATTTGCTTAAATCAACTTCATGCATGTAGAAATTTCCATGGTTAAACTTCAATTCATGAAATAAGAGTTAACATGTAAAAAACCATGTGAAATCATGCAATTTTAATAGAAATTTCATAATCAAATCATGAGAAGACCACATTTAGCAAAACCCATGAAAATTGGATAAGAACCCTAATTTGAAGACCATGAAATCAAAATTTAGATTAGGGGTTTTGGGCACAAGCGTGAAAAGAACCCATTGTTGATTACCTACATATCTTGATTGAAGATAACCCACTTGAATTGGAAAGACTTGGGAGGCTTGAACTTGGAGCTTGAGACTTGAAGCTTGGAGAAGAATTTTTCCTTTTTGGGAGGAGAGTGAAGTAATGAGAAGGAACTTAGGTTAATGAGGGTGAAAACCCTTCTTGAAATAGTCAAAACGACCTCACTTAGGAGTTAAAAGGGTGGGTAATGACTAGAATACCCCTGGGATGATATTTAGAAAAGCTGTTAAAAAGTGTCGGCTTCAGGTTCTACGGGTTGGTTCCATGAGTCGTCGTTTGAACCACAACTCGTGGTTCCAACTCGTGAAACCTGGTCGACTAGGCAGTCTGCAGAAATATTTCTACGGGTCAACAGGACGGACCCGTAGAACAAACGACGGGTCGTCATTTGGAGTCGTGGTTTCCCACTGATACTTATTGGAGTTACTGGAATTGCATTCCATGAGTCACACCACGGTCCGTACTTCCAAACGACGGACCGTCCTATCGACTCGTGGTTTGCCTTGAGAGACATGGACTTTCTGAACTTTCAGTAATTACGGCTGTGATGACGGCCCGTCGTCCAGAAGGACGGACCGTCCTCAGACTCTTCAATTCTGGGACAGTTTAAGAGGTATTCTGGAACTTGGACAACGAGTGCACAGGATGGACCGTGGTTTCAAACCACGAACCGTCGACTGACTCGTCGTCCCTGGAAACTTGAGATTTTTCTGAGATTTTAACTTAGATAGCTGGTTTGATTTCTGAGGTGTTACATGTAGTCTCTGCATCTACTTTAAATTTAGCATCATAGATTAGAGGTCTCATCGGATAGGAATATCCGTCTTTATCCAGTATGTAGTAGACAATCTTGGACATCATATTGATAAAGTCTTCCTCCAAAGTCCAAATTAAATCTGATGAGAATGTGCATGTTCCTCAGTAATTCAATATTGCAATCTCCTTTGACTTTGCACTGCTTAGGAATTTGAGAACGAAGATCCTCCATTTCTGGCCACCCATAGGAGAACTTATCCACCACCGCATATTGAAGGTTCTCAATAGTATTCATTCTAAAAACCTCCTCTTTCGTCCATTGAACTCTGGGTATTCCATTATTATAGGAAAGCTGCTTCATAGGGATCGACTCCACTACATTGTTACTCTTCTAACTGGATGTAGATGCTTTCAATATACCAGCGAAATTACCTATTTTTGGATAGATGGGATCTCCTCCTTTATTGTCCATGTTAGGCAAATTGCTAGGCTCGTTAGGCAAAATTGGATTTTTCATCTTTAAGGTATTAGGGTTTGATATTAGGGCTTTTGAGGGAGTAAGGGGAGGGAAATCTATGTTAGAGTTGAAGGGGGTAGACTGGTCAGCCTTTGGAACGGGCTGACTAGTGGCCGATGAGGCCATCACCGGTGAGAAAGGAGTGTATCTGGAGGCTAGGGATCATTCGCCGGAGAGTCCACTGTTGAGAGCGTTCGGGTCACTATTATGTTGGATGCATAGTATTCAGTGTCATGAAATTTCTGTTAATCTATCACCAACTAGTTTGAGTTTGAGTTGTAATGAATATATGATATTACGGTTCACATTGTGATTTATTGACCATTAATATATCATTAAAAATATGACAAGAATATTCAACTTATTCCCATTTTTTTTTTAAAAATCCAACCCTTAAGAGCCTAGTGATATCCAATTACCAAAGTCAAGTAACAATATGACAAAATGGGACAGAAAGAACTAGTCAACATGGAAAACAAGATAAAAAATGGGACCAATCAACATATTTCTGAAATCTCATAAATTCTTTTGCCATCACACATCTGGAATTTGATAAAGACCTTTTTTTTTTATACAAAATTACTAGTATTTGAAGATGATACCTTTAAACTTTCTCTTGATCTGTCCATAAAGTGTGAACAACCATTTTAGCCTCCAAACCCAAAACAACAGGCACCCACCTTTTCCTTTTAATTTCTTTAAATTCCCTAACAAATAGTATTACCTAGCAAGGCCCACAATTTTTACATTTAAAAAAAAAAATCACATACTTGGTCAACCACACCAATTTTTCTTGGATCTTGCTACCAAACTTTGTGTTTCTGTCATGCCCAAAACCATAATTTGTTGAATTGATTTATGGGTTTTTGATTGTGAACTCCAAGGTATTGACTTCAGAGCCAGTAAAGCCCAAGAAAATTGATTCAACTAAGCATTTTTGGGGTTCTTGAACTGTTTTTCTTGGTAAAATATTTGTGGGTTATTGCTGATTAGTTCCAAGATCTGATCTTTAATCAAGAATTCCAATTTTTTTTGTTTCAAGTTTGCAGTTGTGGGTGGAGCTATGAATTTCCGAAGCATGGAGGAGTTTTGGCCTTACTACATGAACCAACACTCAAAACCAGCAACAAGGCGTTGGCATTTTGTTGGTACAGTTTGCAGTATGTTATGCTTGGTTTACACAGTGCTGTTTAATAAGTGGTTTGTGATATTTGTGCCAATTCTTGGATATGGTTTGGCTTGGTATAGTCATTTTTTTGTTGAAGGGAATGTTCCTGCAACATTTGGACACCCTTTTTGGTCTTTGTTATGTGATTTCAAGATGTTTGGTTTAATGCTCACTGGTCGAATGGATAGAGAAATCAAAAGGCTTGGGAAAAGGCCTGTTTTACAGGTCTATTAAGCTCTCGTCTTTGTTCTATTGATATACTTGTAATTGCATCAACAAATGCTTTTTCTTTATGTTCAGATTTACATACTGATATTGGATTGTCTAGACTTGTATATAAATTTACTGTTTGTTGTCAACTTTGCAATGGAACATGTTTTTTTTGCTATACTAGTGTTGTTCCTTGATGATACAAACCTATTATAAGCACATTTATGCATGACTTAAATTTTCTGATGCTACCAAGTAAGGGAGTGTAGCTCTTCTTACTTACAGATGATTTGATTTTGATTGGCTATCAAAGATCGGTTCAAATCCTAGCTGAAACATAAAAAGCTAAGTGTTTCTTGCCATGTGCCTAAGCTTACCAACCTGACGGGAGGTAACATGTACTTGGTGAAATAGTTGAGATGAACGCAAGTTGCCCCAGACACCATTATTATTAAAAGAGTATGCGATTTGATTTTGTTTAGAACTCAGTTGTCTAATTGAAAAGCAAAACAGCCTTTGCTTATGTTCTCGCTGGTATATATCATGGTGAAATGTAAGATGAGTATGATTGTGATTTGTGAGCTTAAGATTATACTATGAGGTATTGCTTATCTCTTCTTCACGTTTAAGCCTGATTGCCCCTACTATGGAAGCAGGGATGGAGCTTAGGGTAGAGGCAAGGAGATCAAAAAAAAAAGAAGCTAAAATGTCATAGCTCAGAGTTGAATCAATGACCTAAAACATTTTTTGAACCTCTTTGCCAGTATGCTAGATGTTTTCTGTATGTTAATGGAATTCAACCATCAATTTAAAAATTTCAGTTATGGACAATGTAGTTGTCTGGCAAAAGGAGATTCACTTGACCATCCTTGGGCGAAGGTGTCTCAGCCACATTATGGCAGTTTTCACTTACTCCCTTTGCTTGACTAACCTGATTGAGCCACCATTATGGCAGTTTTCACTTACTCCCTTTGCTTGACTAACCTGATTGTGGAATGCTTAGAACCTTGACTGAGCTAAATTCCAGCCTCAATGGTTCTTTAAAATCTTCTGTTGCGTCTACATTAGTTATAATTGGAAATAGCTCTTGAGTCATGTACCGTTTGGTCTTTTAAAAATTCTACTTTAGCAGTTTGCTTAGTAGGCAGTATTAGATATTCATTCTTATTCGTCCCTTGGTGTACATTATTGGACATGACCCGAAGTTGAAGTCTTGGCCTTGGCCTTTTACATGGGGAAAGTTACTAGTACAAGTTCATGGACACAATCTTCAGTTCTTATACAAGGATTTCTCATTCACTTCAAGGTGTTGGAAGTATCTTTTGCGAAAGTAGGGTAGCTATGCAGGATAAGCTATTAGGATAGACCCTAGAACACTAGAAGGATGTGCGGCTTACAGGTTAGTAACTCCAATTTTACATTTGTGGCAACATATTTGCATGCTATGGCACTTGTTTAGCAGTCCTTGTATGCCTGGCATACCAGCTCACTCTGAAAAATCGTAATTTATATATGTTTAAGGCCGATGAAAGAGGGTGTAAACTAAGGCTTTATCCCAATGTATCCATCGTAGCCTACGTGTAAAACCTTGCCCTGGGAGTCTTTTCCCTTTGCCAGTTAGAGCTTGAGTGGAGGGTGAGCCACTAGTAATGGGGCTTAGAGCTCTCATCTTACAAATAAGCTGAGAGCTGATGGGGTTAGGAGATTCGATCTCATAAAGCTCAGTTCCCATTCTCAACCCATGGCTAATATCTTCTCAAAACTTGTTTTGTCACTTCGATAACCCTTTATTATAACTTCATTGCGTCGGCTCCCAGTCAACTGACACCTCAAACCTGTCCGCACGAGCTTCTCGATTCAATGTAACTAATTGTGAACTAGTTTGCCGCAAGAAAACAATGTATAAGATCATTTTCCATAGTGGATTTCTCTTCTTGTGGGAAGTCTCTGCATAGGTCATCAACATTAAGGTATCACTCAGGAACTAGGAAAGTAAATACAGGCAAGGACAGTGTCCTTGGAGAACTGTTTCACACGTAGTTGCTGTTCGTATTCGTGTGGTATCTGATCAATCAAGAAAGGCATGTTGGATGGATAGAGCTTTTTTTTTTCTTTTTCTTTGGTAAATGCATGTAAATCAAACAATATTTATCTTACATTTTCCAATTGGCACTTCTTTACGCACTTTCAAGGTCAAAATCTTGGTTTTTTCATGACCGAGAATGTCGACCTTGGTCATTGTAGAGGTTAAATTGAGTACATAGGGCTTTGGTCTAGTGATACAAGCATAGCACGTGATGTATGGTTAAGAGCATATGAAGGGTTCAAATTATGCTGCAAACCAAAATTTAGTATTTAAGTCGAGAAGGACAAAAAACAAGTTCATTACGAGTTTCAAATCATGTGCCACCGACCTTCGAGAATCCCCGATATTTAAAAAAAAAAAAGCGGTTAACTAGAATTGAGATTTATGCTTCAGCTTAACGCAAGATCGTACAAGCCCATGTCTTGATTATAAAATGTTGGCACCGTCAATTGGAATCTCAACTGTAATGAAGGGAAAATCATGAATTAACGAAATTGATGAAGGAGTTGATATGAGCCATTCAAATTTAATACTAAGGGGTAAATTTAATGAAACTTCACTTGAGCCGAGAGTTATTCGGAAACAGCCTCTCCTACCTCCAAGAAATAGAGGTAAGGTCTGCATACGTTTTACCCTCTCCAAAGTCCAAACCCCACTTTATGGGATTTCATTGGGTATGTTGTTGTTGGTAAACTTAATGAAGAATGTAAGGAGTACTTGGAGGGGGTGTGATGGAGAGGAGTGGGATCCGAAGATTACTTATTTTCAAGGTACATTTAACTTCAATATTCTGTTATATCCATATATAAAATATGATCAGTTCTGGCATCTCGATTCTGGTTCTCTTCAATTGTAACAACGCACGTAATACAATAATAAGATCAATTTTACTGGCAAAAGCATGAGTATTGAACTCGAACATACGCGATAAACATTGTCAGGAACCATCTCACAGAAGAAAAGATGTGGTTAATAAGATGGGTCGAACTTGGCTCTATTGCCATCATACAATACTAAAGTAAAAGTACAAAACTTCTGAGTGAGATGAAAGTATCCACCTTCGAACAACTAGTGGTTCCATAAATAATCATTGTTCACTTGAATATGTCAACTATCAGTATGTTACACCTGGGGAAGGGTACAATGTCACAAACCGACTTGTATACTCAGAATTCAGATAGGATCAAAGGCAATTGTCCCTTTTGCCCATACAGTTCAACATACATCTGCTCACAGTTGAACTGCTGAACGTTCCCGCTGGCCAGAGAGGCTGTTGTCAGTTCAAAGTTCCAGCCGGAGAAGATGCCTCATTTCTATAACCTGATGGAAATGTGTTGTATTTTAAATGAATGCAACATTAGAGGTTGGTGTTTCGCGAAAATGATGGTAATGGCATGGCCTCCTGCGGACGAAGAATGACAAGCACACCAAACATCCCCAGCATAGGAAGAACGAGAAGCCATTTTAACAGCTTATAATAATGAAAATGGAATGTCAAGGAGAAATCATCAGAGAAATATAGCCCATTCTTGTCAACCATCTCCACCAACACTGTACCAGCAGTCCTCACAGCAACAGTTGGGAGCATAATCCGATGTTTTCCAGGTTGATTAAATATCTTATTTTGCTTAATAGTTCTATCACCTTGGTAATTGCCAGGTACTAACAAATTCACCTGTGTAGTAATGGAGAAACAAAAAATGACCATTATTCACTAGTGAACAGTGAGAGATATTAATAGAAGGCAAACATGACTTGGAAGGTAAACCTCTTTTACCGTGACATTATATGGAGCTTGAGACCCAGATGGGTATCTGTATCTATCAAAAATTTCTATTTCAATCCAAAAGTTCTTGCCTTCTTCATCACGGAAAGCCCTTGATGATGGAGTAACATAGACTCCCTCACGATCTAATCGGTATGCAGCATTATTTCTCCCTTGGTTAGGTGATTTCCACGACTGCAGTTGATACCATGCAGATACTCTAATCAAAGATCTTAACTAAGCAAAAGCAGAAAAGGATGATCTTGTTGAGTACCTTGAGGGGATGATGCGGAGAAGGTGTCGAGAAACAGAAGACATTGCCATTCATGGTTGTCACAATAAGATCGAGGTCATCTCCACCATCAACATTGTCAGCCAAGACCATGCTGTATCTGTGAACAAGAGCATAGAAAAGCAGATTTCCAAATATGTTTTTTGAAAAAGATATTATCCTTTTAAAAGACAACAGCAGAAAAAAAGAAATAGAGAATCTAAGGATATATCTTACGATGTTTCACCAATATCTACAACATCAGCACATGATGTAGGTCCGTCTATGAGGTACAAGTAACCATCAAATGATGTAGTGACGATTGTAAGCCCTTTTTTCCTCTGCCCACGTTTGGTCAAGTCAACAAGAAGAACTTGATTCATCACTCTACCATGAGTCCTGTAAGGATATGGGCGTATAATGGAGCCATCCTTGCCACTCAGAACATATATATTCCCTGAAACCGTTGGAACAGCGATATCGGTATGTCCATCCCCATCCACATCACCAACGGCAGGTCCCTGGGGTTTTAAAAGTTTTGCATTCATATCACACTCAGCCTAGATGAAAATCTAAGGAGAAAGGAAACCATAGTGTACCTGTGGAACAAGGCTTTTAAGATGCTTTTCCCAAATTTCTTTGCCCTGTGCAGTCCATGCAGCAACATTGCCATGCGAATCTGTAGTAACTAGTTCAATCTTGCCATCATCATTTATATCAGCTGCAACTACTGCTCCTTGGATGTCAGCCATTTCAAGAGGAAACTTATCCCTCACTTTCCCTGACACAGTAAATCTTTCAGCCTTCAAACATTATGATGATGCACAATAATATTTTTGCTTTGAAATGGTAAAGGTTATGATGCACAATAATACAAACAGATCAGACTACAAAAGGATGCTCTTGCTAATTCTTCTCCATGATAGACATGTCTACAACACAAGTCAATAGGATACAGTTGCACCAATCAACTACCTATTGGTTTCATCCGGGAACTACCTCAAACACATGGGCTTAATCAATCTAAAAGGAAAGCAAGCAGGGAAAGGGCACATACAAGCTTTAGAAGAAAATGACACAAAGTATAAATATCATGACATAAAAGGGGTATTTACAGGTCGACTTGCATCTCATGACGGAAAAAGAATCCCATTACACCCAGAGCGGCAGGGGGCAAACAAAGAACAAATATTTTGCTTTTCAGGTGGATCATAGAAATTTGAAAGTTTGAAGATGCTTAAAAAGTATATAGCAACATGACAAGAATATAAAACAAATGAAGACCGATTACCCTTGTGATCCAAGACATAAAATAAGCCATAAGAGGTCCCAACTAGAATGTCCAAATTTCCATCACCATCCAAATCAACTACCGTAGGAGAAGAGTGTATGTAGGGACGGAAGCTCCCCGAGTCAGTACTTAGGTCCAGCTGTTGAGTCCATTTAACTTGCTTGGTATCTAGATTGAAAACAACAATACCACCAGATACATATTTTCCAATTTCAATGTCTCCAAGCTCTTTCAAATGCTCTGAATTTTGGTAGTACCTGTTTATGGAAAGATCAATCAGCGGTGACATATGCACTAGACTATACTTGCAATAGTTGTTGTTAATGCTAGTAGACACCTAAAATGAAGCAAACAAAGGGTTTGTTTCGACGTAAAACTAAGACATATGAGTTACTTCAAAGCACACGTATTTCATAAGCAATTAAGGCGTCCTCAATTATCAAAGATGAGAGACGTCAAGAAGTAGTGGCTGAGACACAAATAGGAACCACTCAAAAGATCTTAGACTCTACTAATTGCACTAGCATCATCATTTTGCAAGGATGTACGCTGGCATATATAATCACAAGTCATTGACCAAGCATGCTCACAGGTCAGCTCTCACAAATTTATGCTTTAAGCAATAAATCAGAGCCAGATTCAAGATTAGTAACAACCTAATTCCAGCATGTTCAACAACCCTAGCAACTATCAGATGATAGATAAGAGCCGTTTTCCCCAACAATAACATGTTTTGCAAGTGACAATAAAAAAGCATGCTTTGCAAGTGTTCATAAGCATGTACTGCACCAGGAAAAATTGATAACTTGCTAATGACACAACAAAGAAAGCAATCAGAAGTGACACATAGTCAGAAGGGGGAAACAAGACAGCATTGCGAACAAAAATAGCAGCTCATACGACAGAACTTACTCATGGTCAAAGAAATAGGAAACTGCAACAATCATCTCTGACACCCCATCATTATCAATGTCTGCTATGACCTGATACAAATGATAAGACCCTTAAAGAGTTTAAAAATCATCAGGATCTTAATTAATATCTGTCTTATAACCTGTGCTGTAAAAGACTTACAGGGGTACACAAAACATGAGCATCAATATCCACATAATCCTCTACTTTCTCATGTTCTGGCTCCTCAAATTCTTCTCCTGCCCAGTCCTCCTCCTTAACGTAATCATCATAGTCGTAATTATACTCATCTGCCAGCTCATCACTGTCACGAAATAACTCAAAAGATGAATCAGCATCTGCTTCTAGACCTTCTTCATTTTCCACAGTTGCAGTTTGAACATCTTCCTCAGATCTTTTTGACACATCATCTTCAAGAAGTCTTCTTCCGGTATTGGTTCCATTCTCCAAATTGCTGATTTTCTCATTTTCAGAACTCAGAATACTATTGTTCAAGTTAGCCATGTTAGTTTCTGCATCACCTAGACTCTTATTTTTTCCCTTATGGTCCTCTAAATTAGAAGAGTTGTCATGTGAAACTTCTGATGGCAAAGATATTGAAGCATTAGATGCATCATGGTGGACTTCTTCCAGAACAGAATGTGTCTCATTGTGAACTGCCGATGTCGCAGAGTCTGAATGGTTGCCACCGTGACTAGATGCATTATGACCTAAAAGAAAATTTTCAGATATATGATGTCATAGGATATAGTAAAAGTTGATGCAGGTCAAAGCCATGGCTTTCCACCTCAAGAGGCCAAAGGGACTATCATAGGAAGGGAAATGTTATTAAATGGCATGCATGAGTATCTCCTGAAACACAAAGATATGATCACTTCAAGAAACTAGTTGTTCCATAGTAGCTTGTTAAATATAAACAGATACAAAAGGCTGAATCCCATTGGAAAACACTTAAATCCTACGAAACATATAAGCAGGGAGCGCAGGCTCTCTAATAAATATAAGTTTAAGGTCCATGAAACATGATAAGATGCCCAATTAGGTGAATGTTACCCAAGGTACCAAAATGCACGTGACAAACTACAACGCATACCAGACGAAAGAATTCAAACTGGATAATTTATAATTTAAGAGGCAATAAATTTTGATCCCCAGCACTACATATTAACTTATGAAATTAATGAAATGAAGTTCAATTGCTGCTTCTTCAGACTTCTAACAAGTGTCACAGCACACTTGGAAAAGAAAAGATCACTGAGATCCTATTCTGGTTCAGTTTTGTATATGTAACAAAAACAAATAGGCATTAGAAAGAGGAAAGAAAGATACATCAATATACAAATCCAAAAATCTTTATGCCCCTTTTGACTTACACGTAAAAAAGGGAAATACTTACGGGCTACAGATTCCATCAGATGCTCCTGGATTAGTTGGTCATCATGGACGTCCGGATGAGAACGGTCCACAGGGTCTGAACTCAAATCCGCATACCAATTCTTTTTGACCTTCAACCGAGGAATCTCAAGTTTATCAGACATCAAGTATCCTGACACCCTATTTAGATGCTAACCATGTCATGTTGAATCGAGAAGATGTCTGTGATAACTAAAAGAAGACAATATTAAGAAAGATGTCGTAAGCATTACCTGAAAAAGAGCACCTCACCGTTGTAAGTGGCCAAACCTATCTCCCTCACTCCATCCTTGTCAATGTCATACAGTAAAGGACTGGAATGAATGGTAGATTGATGAAAAGCTGGCCATCCTGATAAAAGGTAAAGTTATATAATTAATAGAAATGTCATCCCCATTTTACGTAATTCTCTCATGTTTCATGAGTATTCATCTAGAACAATATTCATATAACGCATTATTTGGTCCTTCGACATGCCAAACTTGAATTCAGATTCAATTTATAAGCTAGTTTGGGTGACTGTGCTCCGGGTACGGGGTGTTTCCAGTCTTTTGTAGCCAACCAAATAGTTTTCATTAAATTTTTCATAAAAATGTTTGAATTTACTCTCACTACCAGCCTCCCACAAATTATACCTGGTAGTTTATCTCCATCAGAACCTTCCAGAACTTCCAAGTAATGAACAAAAGAGGGAACTACAACCTCAAGCTTCCCATCACTAACATAGAGATTGAAAAATATTGTTAGGATGCATAAATGAGCCAAAAGGAATAGATTAAAAAAACATTGCAATGATGTTGTTGAACTTCAAAAACTCATACTCGTCAAATTTGGTAGAACTGGTATAATGGTACATTTTGCTTTTATTTGTTTCTTTGTTGAAAAGGGAATGTGCTTGAAAACACATTCATTTACCTTGTAATCCACTGGTTATCTCTCTTATAAGTTACAGCCACCCAGTAAAAAGAAAATCTATATGATTAATTTTCTTTTTTCTCTTTCATCACAATTCCATTCATTAAAACAAGTAGTTTGTGACAGTAAGTTAATGCAGAACTCTTACCACTAAAGAAGCACAATCCAAGAAACAAATACAGAACATGTAAAACAAAATAAATTACAGAACAAAGCCAGAAGCTTGCATCATGTTACCTGTTAATATCAGCAATCAAGGGCGAGGCATACACGCTAGAACTAACTTCTGTCTGCCATCTTAGCTCCAAATGCTGAGGGCATTGTGTATTCAGCAACTCATCCTCATCTCTACAGAATACATTTTAAAAAACTCTTCAACAATTTTTTAATTGTCTTTTTGATAAGTAAAAGGGGAAAAGCTTAAGCATTTCTTAGCCATTCTCTCATAATGTTGAATAAAAACAGTAACAAGAAGAATTTCCATGCAAACTGGAACTTCATAGGTCCACCAAAAAGAAACTAAGAATGAGAGAATATTACTCAAATGCAAAAGGATTAAGAATGCCCCTAACGTATTAGAAATGACTCAAAAATGTCCTCCTTCCCCCTATTGGATCAAAAATCCCTTTAACGTATTAGAAATGGCTCAAAAACACCCTCCTTCCATCTATTGGATCAAATTTGCCCTAAAGATATTTTCAGGATTAAAATTGACCCTTCATTAACGGCACAATTATATGAAATTTAATTAAATATGTGGACTTATTTATTAGGTTCACATAAAATTTGAACTAACATATATTGCTATGTCATTTCTTTCCAAATTTTTTGAGCATTGCAGAGCTGCTTATCTCAAGCTTTAGGTTTACCAAAAAAAATATACACGGTATATATCACAATCATTTGAGTACTTGAGAGCCAAATCATAAGCTTCCATTTTTCATGGGAGTTGATGGTATCTGTCAGTATGATTATCAACTAAATTCATCTCATTATGAGAACTAGTGAAGGCCATGGGCACGTATTTAATGAAGGCCATGGGCACGTAATTAATGAAGGCCACATATTTAGTTAGAATTTAATTAATATCTCATATAATTGTACAGTCAACAGAGGGGCAATTTTAAGCCTGAAAACAACATTAGGGGCAAATTTGATAGGCAAAAGTAGGCATTTTTGAGCCACTTCTAAAATGTTTAAGGGTATTTTTGATCCAATAGGCGGAAGAAGGGGCAAATTTAATCCAATATAAGTGGAAGGAGGGCACTTTTGACCCTTTTTCGTTCCTCAAAGATACAGTCTCAACTTTATTTTTATTCTCAAGAGCTCTCATCTCTTTCTTAGTCTTTAGTCAATTAACTGCAAATATCACTAAACAAAGTATGAAATTGATAAAAGAAAATCACGAAAAATAAGCAGAGAAATTTCCAATAATTACTACTCCCTCCATTCCAAAAAAGAGTGGCACAATATCCTTATCAGCCTATTCCAAAATGAGTGGCACATTTCAAAATTCAGAAACATTGAACTTTTCATTTTACCCTTACTGAGAAGCTTTTATAACCACAAAAAATGTTATGGCATATTTAAGACCACAAGTTTCAAAAGCTTTATAACGACACAAATGTTCCGACATATTTTATACCACAAATTTCAAAAATTATTCCCCTTTGTCTTAAACTTTGTAGCCAGTCAACCTATGTCATGTAAATTGAAACACATGGAATATAAAATACCAAGGAAGCAAGAGTTGAAAAACATAGATCTCTCTTACAACAAAATTAAGTCAGCATACAAGAAATTTCCCATGGTGCTTCTAATTGAATATAAAAGAGATTGAATGAGGTACAAAATACACAAATTTATAACAACGAATCATCTAAACTCCAAACACAGCTACACAAACTAGGAAATTGATCAAAATTCACGCTAATACGTACAACAAAATTCTCATTAAACACTAGAGAATGCAAATGCAGCTAAAATTTCAAACAAAAATTTGCACTTATTAAAAATTAAGTCAAATACAATAAATTTTCCACGGTGAGTCTAATCGAATATAAAAGAGATTGAATGAGGTACGAAATCTGAGGTAGAGGTAAGGTTTGCATACACTCTACCCTCTCCAGACCCCACTCTGTGGCACTACAGTGGGTATGTTGTTGTAATGAGGTACGAAATAAGCACATTTGTAACAAGGAATCATCTAAACTCCAAACATAGGTACACAAAATAGGAAATTGATCAAAATTCAAGATAATACATACAACAAAATCTCATTAAACACTAGAGAATACAAATGCAGCTAAATTTCAAACAGAAATTTGTATTACAGAAAAATTAAGTCAAAAACAACAATTTTTCCACAGTATTTGCAAGTAAATACAGCGGAAATAGGAGTGAATCGAAACATTACGAATTTGGATAAGAACTGGAATCATCTAAACTCCAAACATAGGTACACAAACTGGGAAATTGATCAAAATTCAAGCTAATACATACAACAAAATCTCATTAAACACTAGAGAATACAAATGCAGCTAAAATTTCAAAACAAAAATTTGTATTACAGAAAAATTAAGTCAAAAACAACAATTTTTCTACAGTATTTGCAAGTAAAATACAGCGGAAATAGGAGTGAATCGAAACATTACAAATTTGGATAAGCACTGGAATCATCTGTAGCTTCTCGTTCTCTGAATTTGTTAGTCTTCCGTTCCTCCTCCGATTGCAAATGAGAGAAATTCGACGAAAGGATGAGAAAACAGAGCAAAAAAACCCTAGTTTTCATCTAGATCGTCGATTTGAATCACAATTTTCGCAATTTTGATTCGCTAAAACTTCGAAAATGCAAAAAACATTAAGTGAATTTTGACGAGAATTGAAGAGATTTATTAAAACCCTAACAATTAGGGTTAGGGTTTTTTTCTCTGAGGATTTCGAGAGATTGAAGAGTGGAGAATTTTGGAGCTGAAATCTGGTAGTTGAAGAGCTATATAGTCAGTCAAATGCTTCTTCAGTTTAGTTTTGAGATAGGAGACTGTTTGGATCGACTTGTTTAGGTGTTTTTTAAGGAATAATTTCATAAAAGTACACATAGCAAACTTACATTACAAACAAGTAACCAAAAATTTACATTATAATTTTATAGCCCAAAACAAATTTGGTTTATAAGTGAAAACTAACCTTTATTGGAAATTTCTCCTTCTTCTTCTCAGTTTCTCCTTTTCTTCTCTTCTTTCATTGGCTTTTTTTTAAAAAAAAAAATAGTTTGATTATTCAAAGTCACAACCAAGAGGAGATGTGCATACAATACTTTTCCTAATCTACCCAGATAGATTAGAAATCTATGAAACACAATTAAATGGAATATACATTCAATCCTGAGTTAAGAAGAAAAATGTAAAAATACTCACATAAGATCCACCTTGAATGTTTTTCAATTTTATTATCACATATATTTTTTTGTGATTGATTTTTCAGCGTGAAAACTTGTTTCTCCAAGTTCATAATTTTTGCAATTTGCTTTTTAGCCCGTAAACTTGATTTTCCAAACTTTTATAATAAAAAATAGGCAGAACTTTTTTCGTCGGCGGCAACTGAAAATGATGACCTATGTTGAAGGGATATCTATCTAATCCGATCGATTGCGTAAAGCCTGCGATAGCAACGGCATAAGCTTTGAATATGTAATATCTAGCTCAATTTGCTTTTTCATCATTCAATTTTTTTTTAATTACTCCATCTTACATTAAATAGGACAAAATTGGTCAACCATTGTTGAAGCTCAAAGCTTCAAAATTTGAATATTAATTTTTTCGTGAATAAGCTTTGTTTTAAGTGGGTATGGTTACAAAAGATCGATTATGTATTGAGGAGCCCAAATATGAAATTTTGAATGATTTGGTGTAGTTTTGAGGTGTTTTTTGATGAATTTGGTACTTGAATTCGAGGAAGGAGATGAAATCCGTTTTGTTGTATATATTTGTATATTATTGAATATTATTGTATATACAATACAGTCTTTTTATTTCAGTGATTTTCTTCTTCCTCTCCATATTACACACACTTATATAATGTAAATACATTGTTAAACATTATATATACATATATATATATTTGTATAATTATTTATATTATTATTATATATGTCCTCAACTCGTGTTAGGGACAAAGATCACCATATCTGATTTGTGCTTGTATTCGTGTTAGGAATAGTGTCACTTAAAATGTTGATCAGCTAGAGTTAGTTGGTCTAGTTAGAAGGTGATAGAGTTATTGTCTTGAGGTGTTGCTTGTGTTGTAGTTATTACAAGGGAATGGGATTAAGAGGTTAATCATAGAATTACGAGAAATGTATCTACATTGTATAAGTATATATCTATATTGTATAAGTATGTATAAAATGGAGAGAAAGAAGAAAATTATCGAAACAAAAAGAATGTATTGTATATACAACAATATACACAATATAATATACAAATATATACACTATTATACAAAAAAATGGACTCATTTTCTTCTTCGAACCTAAACACCAAATTCGTCCAAAAACACCTCAAACGATCCCTAAAGGATTTGCGACCAAACATTGTACTAAAATTCACTACTAGCATCATTCTACCTACTACACCCTACAACATGACCCCTAAAAGATTTTTGTGTCTACTATTTTACATTGATGTTATATTGCTTTTAAATATCCAAAAACTAAATATGACAGTAGAAAATGACTTTCTAGATAATAAATCTAAGGGATACCTCCCAGGTAGATGTCATCTCCATATCAAAGTCATCCTATCTAGCAGGTGTACAAAGTGTTCTAATTGCAAAATCGTAATCAATTTGACCCTTGAAAGGATAAAATTGACAAGAGAAAAAAATCAGAACTAACGTAAGTGATACTTTATTCAAGTCACCCCTTCCTTTCCACAGATAAAAAATTGAATTCCAATAAGATTAGATGATGTTCTATATTTCACAACAATGGTCCTTATTTCTTCAAGACACTTCCTAATCAGGCAATAAAAAAAGAGGAAAAATTAGAAAAAAGACCTTGGTGAGAGAAAATATTTAAGAGTAACATACTATTATACAATATAAAGAGGACTACATATAATAAAAAAAAGTACCCTTGCCGTACTGTTACACCAGGTGGCCAACCCAAAGTCTTGACCAACAACTTTGTAAAAATCAGAGTTGGATTCTGCAGTGAGAGAGAGAGAGAGAGAGAGAGAGAGAGAGAGAGAGAGAGAGAGAGAGAGAGAGAGAGAGAGAGAGAGAGAGAGAGAGAGAGAGAGAGAGAGAGAGAGACGAGGAGAGAGAGAGAGCAGAGAGAGAGGGATGAGGAGAGAGGAGAGAGAGAGAGAGAGAGAGAAGGATGAGAGAGAGAGAGAGAGAGAGAGAGAGAGAGAGAGAGAGAGAGAGAGAGAGAGAGGAGCAAATTTTGGGTCTAAGAGATATTAGGCCATTTTTGGTAAGAACTTAAAAAGTGGGCTATATTTTGCAATGTAACTTTGTTGGATGCACTTTTATGTAATTTTTCCGTTTTTTAAACTAAAATATTTTTTTTAACAGAAAAGGGCCAAATATATCCTTCGTTTCATTTTGGGCTCAAAAATACTCTTGTTGTTAATATTTTGGACCACAAATACCCTTCAACTTAACACCCATTTTCTGTGATGATTTGGCAGCTACGTGGCCATCCAACTAAGACAAGGCCACTCCACATTGTTACCACCTAGGATCCCATTAAATTTACAAAAAAGAGCCAGAAATACCCTCGAACTATTTAAAATAGAGCAAATATAGCCTCCATTTTATTTTGGGCTCAAAAATATCTTTGTTGTTAATATTTTGGACCACAAATACCCTCCAACTTAACACCATATTTTCTGTGATGATTTGGCAGCAACGTGACCATCCAACTAGGACAAGGCCACTCCACATGGCTGCCACATAGGATCCTATTAAATTTAATAGTACCCATTCTTTCAATGATTCGATCTACTAATTATTCCGACCCACTCCCAATTGAAAGTTATACTAAACCTAACCCACTTCATTTGATAAAAGACTTTAAATAAATCTGATATGGGCAGCGAGCTCCATATCACTGACAGTGAAGATGTATCTTCGATGTATATTCTACCTTATTTTTTAAATAATAGTTATCCTTTAAAAAAAACTTCAATATCATATTTATTTAAAGTCTTTTATCAAATAAAGCGGGTTAGATTTAGTATAGCTTTTAATTGGGAGTGGATCGGATAATTGAAAGAATGGGTCAGACTATTAAATTTAATAGGATCCTATTTGGCAGCCATGTGGAGTGGCCTTGTCCTAGTTGGATGGCCACGTGGCTGTCAAATCATCACAGAAAAAGGAGTGTTAAGTTAGAGGGTATTTGTGGTCCAAAATGTTAACAACAAGGGTATTTTTGAGCCCAAAATAAAATGGAGGGTATATTTACTCTATTTCAAATAGTTCGAGGGTATTTCTGGCCTTTTTTGTAAATTTAATGGGATCCTAGGTGGCAGCCATGTGGAGTGGCCTTGTTCTAGTTGGACGGCCACGTGGCTGCCAAATCATCACAGAAAATAGAATGTTAAGTTGGAGGGTATTTGTGGTCCAAAATATTAACGGCAAGGGTATTTTTGAGCCCAAAATGAAATGGAGGGTATATTTGCTCCATTTCAAATAGTTCGAGGGTATTTTTGGCTCTTTTTTATTTTTTTAAAGTATTTTTATAGTATTTGAATAAAATTAAAAAATATTTTTAAAATTTATTTTAAAGTCAAAATAACAAAAATAAGTCTAAAATTATAATCAGAAAATGTAATTTATGGTTTTTGGTCTATAAATTACTAATGAAGGTGAAGCCGGTGCTATGCACAGGTCCAATATTTATATTATATTTTCTCTGTTCCTTTTTAGTTGTCATATTGTGCTTTTTGAGAATCAATTTGACTAATTTTTAAAGCTCAATTAGATTAGATTAACGTAATATTTTAAAACTAAAATTTAGATGTTCAAAAACTATACGAAAAATACTATAAGTTGCAATTTTTCTTATATCAATATGATGAAAAAATACATGTTAAAATATTGGTCAAATTTCATATTGTTTGACTCTCAAAATATAAATCATGATAACTAAAAAGGAACGAAAAGAGTATTATTGTGCCTAATGTGTATCTTTTTAAGTCTTTAAAAAGAATTCTTAAGTGTCTTTTGTATATATTAGTTGACGAATAGTTACTATATAAATTATTTTTAGGCAGAACCCATCGACGGCCTCTTTATGTTGGCACTATTTTTAACATAGACACCTCAACTAAGGCTTGTTCATTTTAAACACCTTAAGTAGGTGCCCGTTGTGTCATTTTGACACTTTTTTAATAATATGCTGTACACTCTAGGCGCGTGTATACAATCGTGCCCTCGTGGAATAAATGACCAGTTAAATCGTTCCACCTCACTTAACTTTACACGTCACCATACGGACCCTTAAAGACCAAAATCAAACCCCCGATGCTTCACTTTCCATTTTCCCTCGTTCTTGTCGAGTGAATGATCAAACCCTAAGGTAAGATTTCTCTCTTTTCTATTCAATTTCGTGAATATTTGCTTTAATTTTCACTCAATTCGTAGTTATTACTAACTTATATTGTAATTTTTATCTTTGATTTTCAGGTTTAATGGTTGAAATCAAGTGTTGGACTGTTTAGGACTTCTCGACATTGCAGATAAAAAGAGGTTCTTCTGAACTTTTCTTGCTTTTGTTGGTAAAGTAACTGTATTTTCTAGGCTTTCTTGCTATTTTAGAGTTAGGGTTGTTTTGGAGATTTCACTGATAAAGTTAGGGGCTTTTTGGGTATTTCCTTGTTGTGGTCTGCTTTGGGGGTTGTGAGGGAATAGTATGGATGACTATATCTTGACTTGTTTTTACCATGGAGGTGCTGTTATCGATGACCCTAACCCTACTTACAAAGGGGAAATCGATATCTTTTCTGTAGCCATTGATAAAGATCACTTTAGTCTTGTTGAATTTCTTTCCTACGCTAAAGATCTTGGCTACACAAATGTTAAAGCATTTTACTGTCAAAATGTTAGTCATGAATTAGTTCAAATTACTTCTGATAGTCAGTTATTGTAATTTTTGGCTGATTTAGAACACTTAGATGAGCTTGATGTGTTTCTGGTTCATGGGATTGATGAGGTGGCTGAATTACCAAATCCAGTTGGTCTTATAGAATTGCCTTGGTATAATAACTCTGTTGATGTAGATGTGAAGGATGAGGTTGATTCAGATCTGAATGGGGATGAAACAGATCTGAATGAGGATGAAACATATGCTAATGGGGATGAAACATACCTTCCTAGTAGTGAATCAAATAGAGATGCCATCCCAGATGAAGATGGTTCAGATGTTGATGAAGAGTTGAGATCATTTAGGGCTGAAAGGAGGCAAAAAATAAATCCTAATCCTAGGAGAAAAAAGAAAGTGATCCCTGAAGAAATACAAGTAGGTGAAGCTGGTATTGATAGAGGTTTTGAAGACATTGGAAGAAACAAGAAGGATAGATATGTGGGTAGATTAGGAGGAGATGGGGAGTTTATTGATAGTTCAAATTGTGACAGTGATGATAGCACAGATTTGCTAGATGTTGAAGCTGTTAGGGGTGTTGATTTACCAGCAAGAAGAAAGAGTAGAAAGGTCAGGTTTGATGATGAATGTGAAGTTGCTGTTTTTGAACTTGAAATGATATTTGATGATGCTAAAGAATTTAGAAAAGCTTTGGCAAAATATGCAGTAGAACACAAAGTTCAAATTAAATTGAGGCCTAATAAAGCTCATAGAGTGAGGGCTAAATGTCAATTCAAACATAAATGCAAATGGTTGTGTTATGGTGCACTTGATAAAGCTTCTGATAATTTCATGATTAGTAATTATTATCCTGTACATAAATGTTCTTCATCAAATAGGAACAAGATGTGTACAATTAAATTTCTTGTGGAGAAATTCAAGGATGACATAACTAAAAATCCATGTTTGAAGATTTGGGAAATACAAGAATTGTGCAGGGAGAAATTGGGATTATATGTGGGTAGGACAATAGAACATGGAATTTGCAAGGTTATGTGATTATGTTGAGGTTATAAAAGAGATTAATCCTGGTAGTTTTATTTGGGTAAGGATGGATAGAGAATCTTTGTCTGGAAAAAATTTATTTGTGTACTTCTATGTGTATTTGGATGCATTGAAGAAGGGGTGGGTGAAAGGATGTAGAAGAATAATAGGATTTGATGGATGTTTCTTAAAGGGTGCTTCTAAGGGTGAACTTCTAGTAGCAGTTGGCAAGAATGGAAATAATCAGATGTTTCCTATAGCTTGGGCAGTTGTGAACAAGGAAACTAAGCATAGTTGGAGTTTTTTTATCAACTACTTAAAAGAGGACTTGCAGTTGGGTACTGGACAGGGTTTCACTGTGATGGCAGACACGCAGAAGGTATTTACCTATTACATTTGTCAATTTTATTTCATTTCTTATTTAGTATTTAATTGTTTATTTTTCTTTGCAGGATTTTCATGCAGCTGTGACAGAAGTTCTACCAAATGTTGAAGTTATAAGGTGTGCTAGACACATCTGGTCCAATTGGAATGGGACCTGGAAGGGAGAGGCAAGGAGAAAACAGTTCTGGAGATGTTCTAAGGCAAGTTTTGAAGTAAAGTTCAAAGAGGAGCTTGACAAAATGAGCAAACTTGGTAAGGATCTTTGTGCTGATTTATTGCATTATCCAAAAGTGTCATGGGTTAGGGCATTTTTTCAAAAGCATTCCAAGTATGATATTGTTGAAAATAACATGTGTGAGACCTTTAACTCATGGATCTTAGCTCGTAGACACAAATCTATTATAACTATGTTGGAGAAAATTAGGAGAAAAATAATGACTAGAACAATTGACATGATTAAGTTTGTCAACACTTGGATATGTGATATTGCACCTATGGCTAGACTTATATTGGAGGAGAACAAAGACAGGGCTTGATTATGCAAAGTGCTTTGGAATGCTGATGTTGGCTTTGAGATTGGAGATGGGGAGTATAGGCATACACTTAATCTGACTGATAAAAAGTGTAGTTGTAGAACTTGGCAGTTGAGAGGCATGCCATGTCAACATGCTATTTGTGCATTATGACACATAGAAAAGGAGACTGAATCTTTAGTGGAGCATTGGTGTACCTTCTTAAAGGCTTACAGTCACTTCATTCAACCAATTTCAAATATGAAGATGTGGCCTGAAACTAACAATCCAAGGATTGAGCCTCCTGAACCTAAACCAATGCCTGGTAGACCTCCAAGGAACAGAAGAAAGGGAAAAGATGAACCAAAGAAGAAGTATGAAAAGATGTCCAAAGCAGGGGTGAAACATACATGTTCCAAATGTCATCAACAAGTCCATAACAGAAGATATTGCAAGGTAAAACAGTCTATATTTATGACTTTGAAATCTAGGATCAACTTGCTTCAAACCATTAATTATTTGTTAATTTCAGGAATGATCCTATCAGTGATTATGTACTAGGCTTATCTAATGAATTGAGTCTTCCAAGAAGGGTTTCTAATGAATCTGCTAATTGAGGTTCTAGTATTCATGTTGTATTTGAATATGCAGGTCCCTGATCCTTATCAAAATGCACAATCAGCTAGCCAATTTACTGGTCAGAGTTCACAAGAAAGCATCCATCCTAATCCAAAAAGCTCAAGTCAACCTGCACCAAGATGTTCAAATCAACCTGCACCAACAAGCTCAAGTCAGCCTGCATCTTCAACAACAGTTTGTGGTGATACAAGCAGAGTTAGAAGAGTGAATGAAACTGCAAGCTCAAGCAGACCCCCACCAGTTGTAGATACTAGTATTCCTGTTAGAAGAGGAATAACCAGTCAACTACCTCCTAGGGAAAAATAAACGGCTGGACAAAAAAGAAGAAGAGCTGCAACTAGACAAGTTTCTACAAGAGGGGGGTCAAAGAGGCCATCTAATGCTGGCGTTGGGATCTACACAAGTGCAAGTGGAACTCAAATACTAAATGTAAGTTAATTTCAACTTTATCTCTTAAATGAAGCAACAAAATATACTAATTATTCCTTTTGTTATAAAAACAGCCAGGAACATCAAGCCAAAGGATCCTACCCACTGGTTCAAGTTACAAGGATGCAAGTTCTACAGGAATTGACCTTGGTTTTAAGCCTAGAGGCCTGAGATGGAAGAACAAAGATGTTGTCTCCACCTTTCAATTGCAACAGATGGCAAAAAAAAAAAGTAGCACCAACTTTGAATTTGATTCATTTTGCTATGTAATGTGGAGTACCAAACAAACAATTAGTAGTTTTGTGATGTTTAACCTTTGTTCTGCTATTAGTACATAGCAGTAAACACTTAGTTTGTTCAGTTTTTGAAGGCTGTTAATACAGCTTCTTTGGGTATGTATGCTATTAGTACATTGTGGTATTTTGACAACACTTTGGTATTAAATTGAAGGTTGTTAATGAAGTTGTTTTTGGTGTTACATTGTGGTATTTTGACAACACTTTTTGGTGTTACATTGAAGGCTGATATGAAGTTATTTTTGGTGTTACATTGTGGTATTTTAACAACACTTTTTGGTGTTACATTGAAGGCTGATAATGAAGTTGCTTTTGACAATACTTTTTTCAGCACAAAGTTGAGAATTGTATAGAACCAAAACAATATTTCATTTCATAAAAATGCAGATTTACATAGCAATAACAAGGCACCTCTAACAATAACAAGAACCCAAAATACTAACAACATTATATCATCTACTACCTACTACTAGTACTAATTGACCACTACAAACTATACCTAAACAACATTTAAACAAGAGGGCCTTTAAACAACACAACATGTTCTAGCAATTAGGCTTCAATGTCCATATTCCACACATCACCAATCCAGTAGCAACGACACCAAGAGTGAATATATTCCTTGCTCGATTTAGTTTCTCATCACAAGCCTTGACTTTCTTCAACAAACCCCACATCACCTTATTTGCTTGAGAAGGGTGTCGATCTTCATACCAATAAAAGTAATTACAGCCACCCATTTTCTACAAATTTAAGTTCAAAATCAATTAGAAATTGATAATTAATCATCTAGTTAAATAAAAGGAAAAAAAAGTTACCTTTGTAATTTTACAACTTAAAAACCTACGACCTGGGTTAAGTTGGGTCCAAGAAGTCTTCAATAATGCTTCATTACCACATCTACAATATCGAACGTTTTCATTAGGAAAGACCATGGAAGAGTTGGAGAAACTTGACATTATCACAGTCAAAGTAGTCAAAAAAGATAAAGAAATAACAGATGACGAGGAAGAGAAAATCAAAAGAAAAAAGAGATGAAGAAGAAGTGAGAAAAAAATCTGATCTTTGAAGAGAAATTAGGGCTAAATTGAAGTGTTAGAAATGAGGAAGAAGGTGTAAATAAATGGTGGTGGGCTATTGTTACCGTTGGGGGCCAACTAGGACGACACGTCAGCCGAAAAAGGTCTTCTACGCGCCTTAGATGGGTGAAAAACACGCAATAAGCCAATTGTGCAAAAAGTGTCAAAATGACACAACGGGCACCTACTAAAGGTGTTTAAAATGGAAAAGTCTTAGTTGAGGTTGTTGACACCCAATTTTTGCCCTCCATATTATTTTAAAAATAATATATTTATGAAAATAAATATTTTAAAATTACCTTAGTAATTTGCCACTCATTTTTTGAGAAAAAGTTATCTCATATATATTATTTTCTATAAATTAAAATATTTTTAAATCTATAAATATTTAATTCATGTTTTGAGTCGTTCGAAATTATTTTACGTCAAATAAAGTATTTTTAAAAGAAATAAATCAATTTTGGTTAATTTTAATTTTTTACTCTTGCAAATAAATATTTTTTCATAATTTAGGAAGCTTTATTATTTTACTAATTACTAAATAACCTATTTTATTTTATTATGTTTTTAAACCAATTTTTATAAATTAATTAATTTTATAAATTAATTATTTTCAAATTTAACGAATTGTGGCTATTTTGTTAAGAATTGACTACAATTGGAATTTCTAAAATGACCAACTTGAGCAAAATAATGTGGCAATTCAAGACCCTTTTAATTAGCCAATCTATGTGCGCCACGTAGGTAACACATGGATTGTGCTTCTTTGACTTTAATCTTGGCCATTCAATTTAATCCAAGGGTCATAAATTTATCAGCCTTTTGCCTTATTTATATATATATATATATATATATATATATTTCTTACAATTTTATTTGAATTAATCTTAACCGTCCGATCAATTGATCGGACGGATCAAAAATGGTCAAGGATATTAAATCCCAAGACGCATCTTTCTCTCTCCCACAATCAATACACGCTTCTTCTCAACACTGTAGAGTCATTTTCTCCATTTCCCAAATACATCAGAAGTTCAAGAATCTTTTCTCTTCTCTCCTTCTTCCTTTCCTCCACCACCCCCCAAACGAGAAACCCTAAACCAGCCGCGTCGCCCCCTAGCCGTTGCCCTCGTCTGCCACCTCTGCCGAGATTCCCCCTATTTCAGCCACCTCCAACTCGTGATTCCAAGATCGCCAGCAAATCAGTTCCAAATTGGTGCAATAACACAATTTCAATTTCAAATCTGTCATTAAACACCCCTGCAATTTTTGATTTACCAAGTACAAAGGATCAATTTCTCAGAGATTGGATTCAAAATTTGAATCTTCCCTCCTCTCTTGGTCACGTTTTTTTGTTAAAGTTTGGGTTCAAATCCAAACTTTTAAGTCCGGATTTTCCTTATAAATAGTGGGTTTCTTTTCACCCCAAAGGGCATCCAGAGCATCCATTGAGGATTGGAAAAAAAAAGAGCATCGAACATCGATTGAACATTTCGAAAAAAGAAGAAGATTAAAAACAGAGGTTCAACAAATTTGGGAGATTCGGAGTTTATCAAAACATATAAGTATTTACATCCAAAAAGTTATTTTCTTGGGTTTTTGAGTTCAAGCTTTGAGTTCGAATTTTTGGCCGGAAAACTTGACGTCGACTCCCGGTTTGCAGCCTAACACAAGGTAAGAAATCATTCCTTTAGTTTAGTTTCCGTTCTTCTTCTATTTCGTATGATACGTTTCCCGCGAGTAAGAGTATAAGAATATCTCATTTGGTTTGTTGTTTGGCCGTGTGTGGCTGTTTATGCAATCTATATGAAAGATGGAGTTTCATTTTTTTTTCTCGCTGTTTTAGGCGAGCGAATTTAGTAGTAAAGTTAGTCGATTAAATCATTAACTTAGCCTCGATCTTTGTATTATGTTAGTTATCATTTTTTTTTGGTTTGTTGGCTGATTTTCGTTTGAGTTTGTAGAGCATGTAGTTATCTCGCCTTGCCTTGTTCATAACTACGTAAGGACTGCCTTTAGCATATAAAATTATAAGAGTTTGGTTTGTTGTTTTCGGATTACTAATGGTTTTGTTTCACTCTGGTGAAAGTTTTAAAGAACCTTTACTATTAGCCATTTAAATAACTACGGAAGTAGGTATCAATGGTTTTACTTCATTTTGCCTATTCTTGTTTGAAGCTTTCAAAAAAATAGTTTCAAGGACTTGCTTTTTCTCGTAATATGATAGAAATCGAACTTGGGGATGAATCATTTTGTTCTAACATTGTACATGGCTGCCTTTGTTGCATAACTAGAGGTTAGGATCAATGTTTACTCTTCATAAAAGTTGAGTTTTCTTGTTGCTTTCCTTTACGGATTGAGTTGTAAGAGTATGTAATCATCCCGTCTTGTTTTAATCACAACTAGGTGGCTGATTTTGTTTAAATCGGAAAAGGTATATGTATGCTATGTTTGCGTTTCTTGAAGTTTAAATTCTTAAGGTAAAAGTTTCAATAGGTTTGTCATTTTTTTTAGTCCCCAAAATATTTGTTTAAGATAGGAATATACATATTATAATTATATTTCCCGCGTTTGTTAAATATTGTGGTCTTGCTTGCGATCTAACTTTTCTTTAAACACCTTAATCCTAGTAAAAAGTGGTTAAATTAGTGTGCATTGTTAGAAAAAGAGGGCTGCCCGTATTTTCATTATTTTGGTTTTAACTAGGGATCAATTTCGGGAATACTAACTTAAGGAATTTATCATGAGCTAATGTAGTAGTTTGGTTCCCTTTTTGATCCTCCCGTCACTAGTGTTACCTTACTTTTTGAGGTGATTTGTTCATAGCTACTTATTTAATTAAAGTGAATGAAAAAATAATAAGGTTTTATATAGCTATTTGTTGTGTACTTTGTTTTCCAATAATCGACTCATGTTAGTTCGTTTGTGCTCTAGTCAAATAGATTTGATCGTTTGCTTAAAAAAAAATGAAATAAAATATGGTGACATGTTGTCTTTCACATATGCTTGTGTATTTACCAAATAGATGGTTTGTTTTCCTTATTACTTTATTATTAGCTTGGCATATTTCTACATTTTTGCAAATTTTGTTATTTAAGTTACTAATCCTTATCATTTTTCTTTGTTACATGAAACAACCGGAGAGCTGGAGTTCTCATTCGAAACTCACTTTTGGCCCAATATATTTTGGGTCGAGCACCTATTAGGAATTATCGCGGTGACCGGAGTCATCTCTTAGAAGTTTAGTTCCTCCAAAGGAACTTGGCGTATCTAGCCCCTTTATTTTTTTTATGCTTTTCTTATTACTTGAGTTGTTTTAACTAACCTTGTATTGTTTGGATATGTATTTCGTGTGATTTTGATTAACGTTTCATAGCTTTGTTGATTATTTTATTTAGTTTGAAACTTCGAAAGTGAGTTTCCTTCACCCTTTTAGTCTTGACAAATGTTTCGGATCTCCTTTTTAAGTACTTTAAAATAGTGAGTAAACACTTTCAAAAATACTAATTAGCGATTTAATTTATTTCAAACAAATAGTAGTCATCCTTAGGCCATAAATTATGGAATTCTTTATCTAATTTAGATAATCTATTTTATTAACAACTCATTTACTCTCCTATTCTAACCCAATATTTTACAAAAAATATTTTGTTATACTCTATATATATATTTTGAGATTTTCAGATTTTTCAAAGCTTCAAAACGCAAGGTATATATGTCATATGCTATCTACTACAAGGTATATTTATATTTTACTTACCCCTCTTCCTACTTAAATTACATACATTATTTTATCGCAATTACATTTACATACATAATGCTTTCTTTCATATTTGACGCATCTCTTTCTTTGCAAATAAAAGTCTTCTTTTATATGAAATAAATAATTTTTATTCTCTACTCAAGACTTCAAATTATTCTTTTACATGAAATATATTTACGAAATAAATATGATTTTATATTTTCCTCGATTACCTCTATATTTATTTCCTATATGTTTTACTTATCCAAATCTTATAAATAATAAACTTTTACATGATTCCTTGTATTTTAAACATGCATACGTTTATCTTTAAATAAATATGTCATAAACTTTCACAAAAAATACATATATTTTTACTTTATAAAAAGTATATTTGTATAAATAATATCTTCAATTTTTACATAGCTTTTTAAGTATATATTCTTATAAATCATAAAGTTCTACATATTTTAATTATAGTTATGATAAAATATTGCTATTAAATTTTTCATATATTTTGACATATATACATTTTTTAAACCATAAGTATATTATATTTTGTATGTTATAGTAGCATGTCTTATGTACCTTGAATTTTCTTTAAATTAACAAAGTGTTCTTATCACCTTTTTTAGCAAATAATAAACAATAATTTTTCTCAAATATTTTTTCTAAATTGAGTTTAAGGACTATCTTCGGATAGGCTCTGAGGGGTGCCTAACACCTTCCCCTCGAGTAACCAAAACTCTTACTCAGAATCTCAAATGTTTTCAAAAGACCAAAATAGAGTTTTACAAAAAAAATGGTTTCCTAAGTTTTCCTAAAATTTAGGTGGCGACTCTAAAAAATAAATTTTCAAAAATCAAAGAGTCACAACGACCATAAATTATGCAGTGTTTCGGCCGGTTCGAAATAGGGCGCGACAGCGTGGCGACTCTGCTGGGGAAACCCCATGTACTTAGGTTTTACCTTAGCAGGCTTAGTTTAGAAATATTATTTGGGATGTTTGTTTATTTTCAGTACATTATTTGCTTTATTTATGTTTATATCATGCTTTGTTTGAAAGGACACAGCCAAATCCAAACTTGCGTTCCTTATTTGTTTGATAAACACTACTTATTACTGCTTTCTCACTTGCATTTCTCTATCGAGTCTTTGGCCGTATGTCGCGCCCTATTTTGAACTGGCCAAAATATGCTTGCAACATTCGGCTCTTCTGCCTTTGTTTTGGAAAAGGGTTTAGAGTCGCCACCTAAATTTTAGGAAACTTAGGAAACCATTTTGTATGTAAAACTCTGTTTTTAGTCTGCGAAACGTTTGAGATTCTGAGTAAGTGTTTTGGTTACTCGAAGGGAAGGTGTTAGGCACCCTTCAGAGCCTATCCGAAGATAGTCCTTAAACTCAGTTTAGAAAAAATATTTGGAAAAGTTATTTGCTCATTATTTGCTAAAAAGGTGATAAAAACGTGTTTAATTAATTTAAAGAAAAAACTCAAAGTATATGACACATGCCACTACAATAGGCAAAATATAAAATATGCTTATGGTAAAAAAGATGAAACATATGTACGTACATGTCAAATATGAAAAGTTTAATAGCAATAATTAAAGTATGTAAAACTTTATGATTTATAAGAAATATATACTTAAAAGCTATGTAAAAAGATGAAAGATATTATTTATAATAAATATACCTTTGTAAAGTAAAATATATGTAGTTCTTAAAGTTTGAGAAAGTTTATGACATGTTTATAGAAAGAAAATAAAATGACGTATGTATATTTAAAATATAGGAAATCATGAAAAGTTTATTATTTTAAAAGATTTGGATAAGTAAAAGTATGTAAGGAATATATTAGTAATAGAGAAAAAGATATAAGAGAAAATCATATTTGTTTTGTAAATATATTTCATGTAACAGAATAATTTGAAAACTTGAGTAGAGAACGAAAATTATTTGTTTTCATGTAAAGAAGACATTTATTCGTAAAGTGAAAATGAACATGCATTGAATATGAAAGAAAGTATTATGTACGTAAATGTAATTGTGATAAAATAATATATGTATAATTTAAGTAGAAAGAAGAGTAAGTAAAATATAAATATACCTTGTAGTAGATAACATATGACATATATACCTTGCATTTTTAGGCTTCAAAAATCTGAAAATTTCAAAATATATATAGAGTATAGCAAAATACTTGTAAAATATTGGTGTTAGAATAAGAGAATACATAAGTTATTAATAAATATAAAGGAGGCTTGCCTAAATTAGATAAAGCATTCTATAGTTTAAAGCCTAAGAATGACTAAAATTTGTTTGAAAATAAATTAAATTGCTAATTATGTTTTTTTTGAAAATCTACCGCGAGTTATTTAAACAAGTCTTTCTTGAAAACAAAGCCTAAATTAATTAAATAAAAATCTGCACTATTTACTATTTATTATTACTATTTTGAAAGTGTTTAACCACTAATTTTAAAGTATTTAAAAAGGGAAACCCGAAACATTTGCCTAAACTAAAAGGTGAAGGAAACTTACTTTCAAAATTTTTAAGCTAAATAGAGTAACCCATGAAACTATAAACCGGAGAATAAACATTAATCAAAATCACAAAGAAAAGTACATATCCAAATAATACAAGGTTAGTCAAACAAATTCAAGTAATAAGAAAAGCATATAGAAAATAAAGGACTAAGTATGTTAAGTTCCTTTGGAGGGACTAGTCTCCTAATGAGTGACTCCGATCACCGCGATAGTTCCTAATAGTTGTTCGACCCCAAAAACATATTTGGGCCGAGATTGAGTTTCAAATGAGAACTCCAACCCTCCGGGGTGTACATGAAACACAAAAAAATGATAAGGATTAGTAACTTGTATAACAAAGCTTACAAATGTAGAAATATGCCAAGCTTAACAATCAAGTGATAAGGAAAACAAACATTCTATTCGGTGAATGCACAAGCATATATGAAAGACGACATGTAACCATATTTTTTGCTTCATTTTTAAAGCAAATGATCAAATTTATTTGACGAGAGCACAAACGAACTAACATGAGATAATATCCGCAAAGAACTTAGTCAAAACGAACATTTTTCAACACTAGTCGATTATTGGAAAACAAAGTACACAATAAGTAGCAATATAAAACCTTATTATTTTTTCATTCACCTTAACTAAATAAGTAGCTATGAACAAATCACCTCAAAAAGTAAGGCGACACTAGTGACGAGAGGATCAAAAGGGAACCAAACTACTACATTAGTTCATGATAAATTCCTTAAGCTAGCATTCCCGAAATTAAACCCGAGTTAAAAACCAAAATAATGAAAATGGGGCAGCCCTCTTTTTCTAACAACGCACACTAATTTAACCACCTTTTTTTACTAGGATTAAGGTGTTTAAAGAAAAGTTAGAGACCACAATACTTAACAAACGCCGGAAATATAATCATGATATGTATATTCCTATCCTAAACAACATTTTCGGGACTAAAAAAAAGTGACAAACCTATTGAAACTTTTACCTTAAGAATTTAAACTTCAAGAAACTCAAACATAGCATACATATACCTTTCCGATTCAAACAAAATCAGCCCCTAGTTGTGATTAAAACGAGACGGGATGATTACATACTCTTACAACTCAATTCGTAAAAGAAAGCAACAAGAAAACTCAACTTTTATGAAGAGTAAACATTGATCCTAACCTCTAGTTATGCAACAAAGGTAACCATGTACATTTAAAGACTTGGAGCCTCTTGAAATTTATTTCAAGCTAATTCAAGGTTATAAATGTTCTTCCAATACACCATCAACTATAAATACAACCGAACAACCCGACCACTACTTACTTCAAATCTTATCCCATAATTCGTACCAAACAGCCAACACCATTTAAACAATTAAACCGAGTTTTGAGTTGTAAGCACTTCATAAACACATGGTCTAAAACAAACGACTAGAACTGATTTTCATTTCGCATTCTTATGCCTAAAATCAGCCAAACAACAACAAAAAAAAAACGAACTCGCACAATTAACGGATCACAAAAAACCAAATATAAAGTAATTAGGCGGGGTAGAATTTACCTTGTGTTAGGCAGCGATTGAGGCCGTCAAGTGTCGAGTTTCAAACTAGCGACTTCCGACTCCGGTTATCCGAATAGCAAACGAGGCAACAGGAAGCAAAACGAGCAACGAATATCCGCCAAAAATCAGAGAAAACAAATTGGCGAGCTGTTTGTGATAATTTTCTGATGATTAACTGATGCCCCAAAACGAAAAACGAAAAACCTCTTTTATAGCCAAAGTTGAAGGCTCAAACGACTCTTTCCAAGAATTCAAAATTTGAATTCTTGGAAAGCCAAGTTGCAATGGAAATGATGAAAACCAGAGAAAAAGAAAGAGATGCCTACTTTTTCAGGCGGATTTGAAAGAGATGGTGACGGGTCGGCGGTGTGGAGCCCGGACGGTCAGGCAACGGCTGGGTTTCCTCTTTTCCGAGGTCTGCAACCGGCGGTGGCGACCTTTTCGAGGCTACAAAAAGCCTCCGAAAAGGGGAAGGGACAATGTGAGGTGATGGAGAGGGTGTTGTCACCGTCTGCCCGCAAAATCCGGCGGGTCTTGGGGGTGAGGGCGACGGGCAGCAGGGTTTGGGGGTGGGAGCTGTCGGTGTTTGTTGAAAGTGGACGAAGTGGGGGTTTGGGGGTGGGAGGTCTGTTGGTTTGGCTGAAGTGGAGGAGAGAGTGGAGAGTGAAGAGATTAGGGGTGTGTTTAGTGGTGAGGTTGGGCCGGGTCAGGCGTTGGTTTGGGCTGGACGAAGTGGAGAGAAAGAAAGAATTAGGGGTGTGTTTAGTTGAAGAATTTGGGCCGTGGGTTGGGGAGTATTGGGCTGGGTCAGCTGAATTGGGTAGTGGGTTAGGAGGTTTTGGGTAGAAAGAGGTATAAAATTGGCCCAAACATGTATAGGTAAATGAATTAGTTTGTAGAAAAAATGTAATTTTCCCTAATCGTTTTTCCATTTAATTAATTTAACGATGCTTCTTTTATCCTAATTAATTTTCCAATACGTACATAGTTGATTAAGAAATAATTTTGATACGCGTAATCGCAATCCTCAATTGATAGAACAATATTTAGGAAATGTTATAGCGATACGACAAATCTCATTTAGAGTTTGAAATAAAAGTTACTATACCAATATCTTGTTAAAAAGAATGAATTATAAAATATTTTGGTGATTTTATAAGATACAATATTTTTAGTAATTATTATTATAAAAAGTAAAGGAAATCATTTTAAAAATGATTATTGGTGCCAAAATTTTTACTAAAGAATATAGGAATAAAAAAAATATTTTTGGAAAAATCCTCGGGATTAAGAAGCATATAAAAATTAATTATGGGAAAAAGGAGGGCCAAAATTGGGTGTCAACAACTTACCCCTCTTCGAACAGAGATGATGAAAGAGTCTTTGGGCGAAGATGTTGACGTAAAGCCAATTTTGTCCTGACTGGAAAAAAATCAAATTTTGGAAAGGTCGTTCCTAGGAAGAGAAAGGTTATTGTCATTATGAATTCGACCGAACTCTGGTCTCTGAGTTGCCTACATATCTAGGGTTTTACGAGAATCAGGCCAATGTAGTTCAAAAATTTTGAGAGGTCCTCAAAATTTTGCCCCAGTGTTGGTTTTATGTCGACACTGGTATTTTATTTTTTTTTGCGGTAAAGGGGAAGATGATTTTGGCACGAATGGAGTGGGTACGGCCATGCTCGAAGTTGAGCTGCCTACGTATCCCTAAGGAAATGGGAATTAGGGCGGTTGCAGTCTGAATAGAGGATTATGGTAAATTTTGAGGCAGTCCTCAAAATTTGCCCCAGTGTACGATTTATGGTTGACACTGGTCTCTTAGTTGAGCTTGGAAAGAGTTTTTATGGAATTGACGATAGGTTATTTCCTAGATGACAATAATCTTTTCAAAATGGGTGCACTTTCACAGCCTCCCGATTATAAATGTGGTGCACAACACACCCATAAACGAGACTCTACTAGGTGCATCTCGCATCTTTATAAGATCAAATCGAATTGCTGGATGGAGGTAGTCCCTTTAATATCCTCTAGTGGGAACTCTAGGAGATAAAGAAAGGGGTGTCGATGTTCGTGAGAGCAGGTGTACTCTGATTTAGAAATATGGACGACGGCTTGTAGGAATTGGAGTTGGAGTGCTAGTCTTGAAACTCTGGCTTGTGAGTTTGGTATTCCTCATCAAGCATTGCCTCAATCGCTGCTTAGAGGTAGTTCCACGTTGTAGTGTGTCATCCTGCAAAACAGGTAAAAGGGGTTACAAAGTACCTGTTGAGGCTCAAAACTGTAAATTAAAATTGTAATGTAAAGAGCAGAGTGTAGATATCCAAACGATTGTTGACGTCTCCATTTTGCGGAGTGGATGTACTGTAGGTGAAATAACCTTGGGAAGTAAAGCCTCCGGCTGGCGGGGAAACACTTAAAAAGTAAAGCCTCTCGACTGGCGGGGCAACCCTTGTAAAGTAAAGCCTCTCGACTGGCGGGGCAACACTTTAAAGTAAAGCCTCTCGACTGGCGGGGCAACACTTGTAAAGTAAAGCCTCTCGACTGGCGGGGCAATACTGTAAAGTAAAGCCTCTCGACTGGCGGGGCAATACTGTAAAATAAAGCCTCTCGACTGGCGGGGCAACACTTGTAAAGTAAAGCCTCTCGACTGGCGGGGCAACACTTGTAAAGTAAAGCCTCTCGACTGGCGGGGCAACACTTGTAAAGTAAAGCCTCTCGACTGGCGGGGCAACACTGTAAAGTAAAGCCTCTCGACTGGCGGGGCAATACTGTAAAATAAAGCCTCTCGACTGGCGGGGCAACACTGTGAAGTAAAGCCTCTCGACTGGCGGGGCAATACTGTAAAGTAAAGCCTCTCGACTGGCGGGGCAACACTGTAAAGTAAAGCCTCTCGACTGGCGGGGCAATACTGTAAAAATAAAGCTCTCGACTGGCGGGGCAACACTGTAAAGTAAAGCCTCTCGACTGGCGGGGCAATACTGTAAAGTAAAGCCTCTCGACTGGCGGGGCAACACTGTAAAGTAAAGCCTCTCGACTGGCGGGGCAATACTGTAAAAATAAAGTCTTCATTGGGTGAATCAGCCGTGACATCTCCATTTGGTGGAGCGATCTTTAATGCAAAATGAGGATGTTAATGGCATGCATGCTTATGATTGATGGAGTTATGATGATGCTTGCTATGATGCAGCCTCCGATTGGCGGAGTATGTTTTGCTTGCTAATATACATTTCTCTGATTTGGCAGAGCGTCGCTTGCTTGTTTACGTACAGGCTCCAATCGTCAGAGCGTCGTTTTGTTTGCTTATGTACTTATAAAGCTCCAATCGGCGGAGCGTCGTTTTGTTTGCTTATATGCAAGCTCCAATCGACAGAGCATCGTTTTGTTTGCCTATGTACAAACTCCAATCGGCGGAGCGTCATTTTGTTTGCCTATGTACAAACTCCAATCGGCAGAGTTTGATGAAGTCAGTCCGCGTTCTCCGATCGGCGGAGTTATTTGACGCAATTAGATGGCAATCTCCGATTGGCGGAGTTATTTGGAAAGAGATAAACTATCCTATTTTCCTATGAGAGCTCTCTATCTTCGATACTCGATCCGGATCTCGGACGTACCTGCAAAACATAAATGAAACCCTTTAAGAATTGGAAGAATTGGGACAAAATATTTTAAAGTAGAGTAGGGGAAGAATATTCGGCTTATGGTGTCGTGATAGCCGAAAGATTTCTCCAATCATGTCCCTGAACTTGACTTGACATCGTCCTGGCGATTCCTGTTTCCCTGCGCTCAAAGAAAAATTCTTAGTTTTGGGAGGGGTGTTGATTTGTGTCGGCTTGCGGACCCTGGCCTTGCCACTAGACTTCTACAAAATCTCATCAGCCCCTCGTGATTTCCCATCCCAGAGACTCGGTATGGTGGATCCCTTCAAAACCTCCTTGGTTGCTCGCGACTTCCTATTTCGAAGGCTCGGTAGGTGGAAAGGCAGTAAAATATTTTGAAAAATATGTATATATATTTTTAGAAAATAAGTATATTTTGTGTATACTAGGCGCATATATATAGTGATTATTCATCGTTCCTTAGATTATGACATGTTCCGAAATCCAATCGAGTTTTCCCATTTGTTGAGGACGTCCAAATGTACTCTTCTCATGGCTCCGGCTTCTGGTGACGCTTTTCTATTTCTCTGTAGATGTTGTGATCACTCTGAAGGTATAAATAAGAGGGGGGGAGGTTTATCCTAAGGGTATGACCGAACCTTTTAGGTTGCCTACGTATCCCCGAATGGGAATCAGGTCTGTACGTAGTTCGGGGGTATCAAAGAAAGATGAAAAATATGTAATGCATTGACCGAGCCTGACTCAGGCTGCCTACGTATCCAAACGGAATCAGGTCAGAACGTAGTTCAAATACATTGGGAAAAATAAAGACATGTGATGCAATGACCGAGCCTGACTCAGGCTGCCTACGTATCCAAAATGGAATCAGGTCAGAACGTAGTTCAAATACATTAGGAAATGGAAAATATGAAGGGACCGAATCCGACGAGGATTGCCTACGTATCCCACCGAGGGAAGTCAGGTCAATCGTAGTTCCAAATACATAAAAGATGATGTTTTTGGTTTTTCTAAGGGAAACCGGACCCGATATGGGTTGCCTACGTATCCCGCCGTGGGAAGTCAGGCTAATACGTAGTTCTGTTTACATTAGAGAAAAATGCAAAAAGTACGAGGAAATAACAACTAGTCCCTCTGTCTTCAAATGTAGTACTTCTTGATAGCGTCTGAATTGATCGGCTTTGTGCTCACGACGCCGTCCATTTCTGCGAGGATTACTGCCCCGCCTGAGAGCACTCGGTGAACCATGTAAGGGCCTTGCCAGTTTGGCGCTACAGGCGGGCAAGAAGGATCAGTCGGCAGCTTGTGTGAGACGATATCGGTGCTTAATCCTGGCATGTCATCGTAGGACCGAGCAAACACATCAACATATTGCTTGATCAATTCAATCAATTCCCGCTTTCTTTCATCTTCCAAATGTATGCTGACTCGTACTTCTCTCACTATTTCTTTATTTCCCAAGTTGACAACCTCGGTTTCATCCATGTTGGGCCTTTTCTGGCTTTCAAGTTGTTCGATCTCCCGAGGTAGATTTTCAGGCATCATGCTTTCATCGTATTCTTCATAGTCCTGCTCATGACTCGTACTTTGCTCAATGGATTCGTTACATGTCATAACCGTTGTACGATGATTTTTACTAATATTAGCGCTGAAATGTATGAAAGGTAAGTGAAAATAAATAGTTATTTTAAACAATCGAAAGATAGATTTTAAGAAAAATGAAGACTTTTTATTAAAAAGCAATCTAGCTTTTCAGAAGAGGCAAGTAGCAAAAAGGGCTTAGGCATGATTCAAGCCTCAATTGATCATGCAAAAACATTTTGAAATAAAACTACATTTCCACACTACCAGGACTCCTGTCGAAACAGGGATGGGCTGATGGTCCAGTTCTGCAAGACTTCTCCAGGCTCGGCATCACGGATGGTCAGTTTCTTGATATCTTCCTCCAGTCCATCGTCGGTCATGGCCACGAATAGATTTCCTATTCCCTCAATGACGTCTTCATCAACTGCTTCATCTGGGATTAGGACTTGTCCTGGCACGAACGCTACTGCCCCAAACTTTGTACTGTGGACTCCTCCTGCAGCAGGCTTATATCCTAGCCCGACGGTACCTTTCTGGTGTTTTAGCTGGATTGGTTCAATTATACCGTCAGCCTTAGGTCCAAGCCCTGTCTTTGGTTTATACCCATATTTCAACATCTCTGACGCAACCATCTTCGCTGCTCTCGACATCTCCATCTTTACAGGCTCTACCTTCTCATCAATTCTTACAGCTTGCATGATCTCCAGAGCATGGAAAGCGGCTCCATCCAATTCTTCGGTGACTGGAACAGAATTCACGGAATAGATGGGGTGACTGAGCTCCCCGTGAATGGTAACTTCGGTGCGACCCCACTCGAACTTCACACACTGATGAAGCGTGGAGGGAACTGCTCTTGCCATATGGACCCATGGCCTTCCTAGTAACAAGTTGTAGTTGGACGTAACATCCATTACTTGAAATAAGATGGGGAATTCAGCTGGACCTACTTGCAATGTGAGATAGATTTCTCCAATGACGCTTCTCTGCGCGCCGTCAAAAGCTCTCACCTTCACACGACTTTCCCTTATCTCTCCCATATTCACACCTAAATCTCTCAATGTGGTGAAAGGACAAATGTTGCATCCAGAACCGCCGTCGATCAAAACTCTAGTCACGATCTTATCGCAGCACTTGACCGCAATGTGAAGTGCTTTGTTGTGGCCGACACCTTCTGCTGGTAATTCATCATCATGGAAAGAGATTTTGTTCACTTCCACCATTTTTCCAATTGTTGCAGCCAATGTATCACTTGTAGTTTCTTTTGGTATGCTAACTCCGCTCAGAACTTGTACCAAAGCGTTCCTATGGGCTTCAGAACTCATTAGCAAGGACATAATGGAAATGTGGGCTGGTGTCTTCATTAGTTGCTCCTCGATTGAGTAATCTTTAGACTGCATCTTCTTCCAAAATTCTGTGGCTTCTGCATCAGTAACATTCTTCTTTGGATTTTGTTCTTTCCCGGGAACCCCTCGATTTAGATCCTCCGGGGTATAACACCTTCCTGACCTGGTCATTCCGTGAGCCACAGCAGCGTCTATCATCTTGCCTTTGGCTTCCGTCCGATAGTCCCATGGGACTGCTTTAGTGTCATAGTCGGGTTTTCCAGTGGCTATAGTGGTTACCACAACCCTCGGCAGGTAGGTTTGAATAGTCAACGGTTCTCTCAACTGAACTGTGATAAAAGGTTGCGCTGGAGATGTGGCGGCAACTTCTTCTGTGCCCCAGATAGGTACGATATTCCCTTCCAGGTCATACTCTTCCTCTAGGGTAATCATGTTGACTCCTCGATTCTCATGATCTGGTAGAGGATTGTTGTTCACATTTGGAGGAGTATCGGTGCATTTGATTACTCCCTTCCTGATAAGAGACTCGATCTGGTTCTTCAACCCAAAACACTCCTCCGTGTCATGTCCTTGGATTCCCGAGTGGTATGCACATCGCTTATTTCCATTGAAGCCTCGTGGTATCGGATCAGGGATTCTTCCCTCAATCGGCTGCAACAGACCTGCTGCCCTCAACCTTTCAAACAATTGAGCCAAAGGCTCGGCAATAGGAGTGTAGGTGCGGGTATTTCTGGCTTCAAGATTAGGACGCGGTCTTGGTGCATATGTTGGTCTATTTTGGTGAACCGGAGCTTGGACAGGGGCATACGGCTTTGGTGGATTTTGGTGTGCTGGAGCTCGAGGTGGGTTATAGTGTGGCTGGGCACTATATACTGGAACGTGTGCGATAATTTGGGAGTTGTTAGGGTATCGGTAGGATGGTCCTCCGTGCTGGTAGTAAGGTGTGACGGCTGAGACGTCTTCCTTCTTCTTCTTGATACTACCAATGGAACCCGACTGTATGGCCTTGCTTGCGGCTTGCAGTGCGACCATAGACTGAATTTTTCCGGACTTAATACCTTCCTCAATAAAGTCTCCCATCTTGACCAAGTCAGCGAACTTCTGGCCCATCATTGACATCATCTTGTCGAAGTAGACGCCTTCCTGAGCTCGGATAAAGTACTTAGAGAGTTCATTTTCGTCAAGTGGGGGCTGGATCCGAGCAGCCTCAGTCCTCCATCTCCATGAATATTCTTGAAATGATTCAGATGGCTTCTTTTGTATGTTAGCAAGTGAGAATCTGTCCGGAGTGATTTCGGTATTAAACCTGAAGCGACTCATGAAATCTTCGGCCATTTCTTGCCAATCACGCCATTTGCGGGGGTCTTGGCGAGTGTACCAAGTCAGAGCTTCTCCCGACAGACTTCGAATGAACAGTTTCATCCTCAATTTCTCGTTCCTTCCTACGCCGACCAGCTTGTCGCAATAGGCTCTCAGGTGTGCGTGGGGATCGCCCTTCCCATCGAATACATCAAATTTTGGTGGTTTGTACCCGACCGGCATATCGATGTCTGGGTGGATGCATAGGTCATCATAGTCCAGACTTTCGGTTCCCCTGGTGACTTGCATGCTTTTAAAAGCCCTTTTCAAGCTTTCAAGTTGAGCCGCTATCGACCTATCTTCATTTGACCGGACATCCCTCTCCAATCCTACGTACTGATCGACCTCATACGGTACTTTGGCAGCCGTGGATGTTGCGAAAGTAGGGGCTTCAGTAGCATATACCGGTGGAACAGGCATTTCACAAGTGACATGTGCCTCCGGTATGTGCTGCATTGTTGGGTGAATTGGAACAGTGAAGTTCTGCGTAGGCGAGGAAAGATTAGGTGCAGCCCTAGCAGCGGGCGGACGAGCAAGTAGATCTTGAGCATAAGTGGGAACAGGTGGTGTTTGCTTAGGCGCGTTTGTTAAGTCGGCGGGAGTGACCGGCCGCAACTCGGCACTTGGAAATTGGAATTGAGCGGGGAAGGTAGCAGCTGTAAGCTTAGTCAAATCCCGCACTTGGCGTAGTTCTTCTTTCAAGATCTCAATCTCTTGTGCCATGTTGGCCATTTGTTCGTCGTTTTGAGTATCCATCGGTTTTCGAGAACTTTCGGCGCCATCTACTGGTACCATCGAGGCGTTGTTAGATTCTTCGCTCATTTTCCCTTTAGATCGGAGGTTGTATTGCGATTCCGCCAGTTTGCAAATCGACACAAATCAACTTTCTTGGGGGTTTGATAATAAACATAAAGAAAAGAAAAGAAAGAAAAAGGAAACTATGTTAGTTTGGGAAATGTTGGAATATATGACAAATATATACGCCAAGTTGGCGATATTCACACAAAATGCGTCCTAATGTGGAGCCTCGTTTTGCCAGAGGTAGGCCTACGCTGCATACAATTTGATAATAAATGATCCATTTTGAACACATTTAGGATTTGAGATAAACATGACTTTTCATTAAGCAAAATGTGGCTTTGAAAGTTTACAATAGATAGGCTGATGGGAGCCTGAAAATGAAAAACATGTGGCGGCCACTAGGGCGTACAAAGGGATGGGCCATGAGGCACCTTTAGGGAATATGAAAGGGGTACAATGAGAAAGGATAACCTAGGGCCATGTAGGACCGTCATCACTATCATCATATATGTCCAAATAAGGCCCTGGGTGGTATTCTCCGAGATCCCATTCTCTCAACTGCCATTCCTGATAATCCGGATCATCTTCTTCCAGGAACACTAAAGATCTATACTCAGATTGATCTTCAAGTTCTTCCTCTAGATTTTCTCTTATATCATTTTGACTGTCCGAGGTTATCTCATCTTTAACTGAGCCCGGAATAATCTGTTCACGCATGAAGGCGGTGAGATACATGTGAGGTATTATTTCCCTGGAGACTTGAGTCACCATGTCGTAGTCGATAAAACCAGGGATCCTTTCCCAGCTTGGTCGCATTATGGGACCTCCCTCTACCTTCCACGCATAATATTCCAAGGTGCACCAATTTGTTTGTCCGATATCTGCGGATATTATATTCATCCATGATTCCTGCAGTCTTCTAATCCTGGCCGAAGGTATTTCTCTTCCGTAAGCGACCTCCGCAGGTTCTATGTGGGACCACAAAGGAACCTCCTGATTGATGCCAAATTGGCGCAGAACTCTAAGTGGAGAGTATGGTTGGATCCCTTCTAACCCGATCAACTCAATAAAATAGCTGGTATATCTCCTCAATAATGCTCTTCCAGTGATCCAAGGGAGCTTCCATTGGATGGCATCTCCTGTGAGATGCGTTAGATAGGCCCGCCATCCTTCTCGTCCTGTCGGTGCATTCCAAAATTTTAACCTACGCTCGTGGCTTTGCATCTTATCGCAGACTCCTTCCAAGTTATCGTTGGCTTGTTCTTTTTGGAAGAAATGCTCTACGGCCCAAATTTGTAGTAGCAAATTGCATCCGCCAAAGCAATCATATCCTCTTGAGCAGGAGGACAAAGCTCTGAATAATTCTGCCAAAAGCATTGGTACTAATGTTAACCTTTTGGAGCTATTGAACAAGGCAAGGACTACTGGCATCAAATTTATATTGATGCGGCCTATCTTCTTAGGAAAGACCATGATCCCTAAGAAAGCGAGTGCAAAAGCCACAGGTCGGATTCTTTCCCATTTTGCTCTGCTACAAGCAAATTCCTGTCGATAACCATCATAGCTTTCTTGACGTCCAAACCTCTGAAAGAGATAGTTCAAACCTACACATCTATTTTCTACATTCCTAAGGGCCGGGCAGACTTTTAGACCCAAAGCGTGTAGAAACTTTCTTCCAGACATGGTTGAGGGCAATACTGGTTCTCTTCCTTCGAGCGCCAGATCTGTTAGGCTACTGACCTCTTCCAAGGTAGGCGTGATTTCAAAGTCAGAGAACTGAAATGTCGCGGTGGTTGGGTTCCAAAATTCAATCAGCGACTTTGTTATCATCTCATTGGCTTGGATATCCAACAGCTCAGTGAGAGATCCCAGGTGTTTGGAAATCTCGTGTCCATATAGAGTCCTGATGTTGTTCCACCAGCGTTGTAGGTTATGGGGAGCTGAGAAAATCATTTGGATGTTGGGTAAGGTTTGGTTGATATTCATCTGAAAGAAAAGGTAAAGGGTATGATAAGTTTGTTTATCCCAAATCCATCATGTGTTTTAGTTTGGATCATTTACATCAATCACACACAAAGTATATGTCGTTGGGTTTTATGAAAAACCCGTTGACAATAAGGGCGGTTCCCTAAATGCAGTGTCAATCCCCGGGATCGTCCTGCCTAAGGCTATGCAACATGACTTATTTCTAGAATAAGAGTATTTTCCTAGATTTAAGAGTGGACTGAATAACTGCGAGACGGCACACTAACCTAAATGCACCGACCCTGAAACTAAAGAATCCAAAAGAAGGTTTGGGAGGGCATAAAACCCTCCGCGTGTACCACAGTGTGTGAAATGTGTACGGCCAAAGACTCGATAGAAGAATGCAAGTGAGAAAGCAGTAACAAGTAGTGTTTATCAAACAAATAAGGAACACAAGTTTGGATTTGACTTGCGTCCTTTCAAACAAATATAAACATAAATAAAGCAAATAATGTACTGCAAATAAACAAATACCCAAATAATATTCATAAACTAAGCATGCTAAGGTAAAAACATAAGTTATCCCCAGCGGAGTCGCCATGCTGTCGCGCCCTATTTTCGGACTGGCCAAAAATATGCTTGCAACATCCGGCTCTTTCTGCCTTTGTTTTGGAAAAGGTGTTTAGAGTCGCCACCTAAATTTTAGGAAACTTAGGAAACCATTTTGTATGTAAAACTCTGTTTTTAGTCTGCGAAAACGTTTGAGATTCTGAGTAAGTGTTTTGGTTACTCGAAGGGAAGGTGTTAGGCACCCTTCAGAGCCTATCCGAAGATAGTCCTTAAACTCAGTTTAGAAAAAATATTTGGAAAAGTTATTTGCTCATTATTTGCTAAAAAGGTGATAAAAAAATGTTTTATTAATTTAAAGAAAACTCAAAGTATATGACATATGCTACTACAATAGGCAAAAAATATAAAATATGCTTATGGTAAAAGATGAAACATATGTACGTACATGCCAAAATATATGAAAGTTTAATAGCAATGCCTTTATCGTAATTATAATTAAAGTATGTAGAACTTTATGATTTATAAGAATATATATTTAAAAGCTATGTAAACAAAATGAAAGTATTTTTTTATACAAATACTTTTTGTAAAGTAAAAAATATGTAGTTCTTAAAGTTGAGAAAGTTTATGACATGTTTATTAAAAAGAAAGTAAAGATGACGTATGTATATTTAAAATATAGGAAATCATGTGAAAAGTTTATTATTTTAAAAGATTTGGATAAGTAAAAGTATGTAAGAAATATATTGGTAATAGAGAAAAAGATATAAGAGGAAATCATATTTGTTTTGTAAATATATTTCATGTAAAAGAACAATTTGAGAATTGAGCAGAGAACGAGATTTATTTGTTTTCATGTAAGGGAGACTTTTATTCGTAAGGTAAAAATGAACATTGCATTGAATATGAAAGAAAGTATGATGTACATAACTGTAATTGTGATAATATATGTATAATTAAAGTAGGAAGAAGTATAAGTAAAATATAAATATATATACCTTGTAGTAGATAACATATGACATATATACCTTGCATTTTTAGGCTTCGAAAATCTGAAAATCTCAAAATATATATAGAGAGTAAAGCAAAATATTTGTAAAATATTGAGGTTAGAATAAGAGAATAAATGAATTATTAATAAATATAAGAAGACTTGCCTAAATTAGATAAAGCGTTCTATAGTTTAAGGCCTAAGAATGACCAAATATTTGTTTGAAATAAGTTGAATCGCTAATTAATATTTTTGAAACTCTACCGCGAGTTAACAAGTTTTTTTTTTTTTTTTTTTTTTTAAAAAAACAAAACCTAAGTTAGTTAATAAAAAATCTGCACTATTCACCACTTATTATTACTATTTTTGAAAATGTTTAACCACTAATTTTAAAGTATTTAAAAAAAAGAAATCCGAAACTTTTGCCTAAACTGAAAGAGAGAAGGAACTTACTTTCGAAATTTTTAAACTAAATAAAGATAACCCACGAAACTATAAGCCAAAGAATAAACGTTAATCAAAAAACACAAAGAAAACACATATCCAAATATACAAGGTTAGTTAAAACATTTAAAGTAAGCGTAAAAGAAAGCAATAAATAAAGGAACTAATTATGTTAAGTTCCTTTGGAGGAACTAGTCTCCTAATGGGTGACTCCGAACACCGCGATGGTTCCTAATAGTTGTTCGACCCAAAACATATTTGGGCCGAGATTGAGTTTCAAATGAGAACTCCAACTCTCCGGGGTGTACATGAAATGAAAAAGAGAAAAGGATTAAAAACTAGTCAAATATCAAGATAATGTAAAAATATAAGCTAAGAGGGAAGGATGCCAAGCAGATCATAGTAAAAAAAAATAAAGTGAAAGATTA